>JZKD02S1673854.1:717090-745590 GCA_000966675.3 Picea glauca
AAGTGAAGTGATGAGTGTACTATAATTCAAAGTGAATACAAAATAAATTATTTAAATAATAAAGTTAATGGAGAAATTAGAAGTGGGTTAACCCTAAAATAAGGAAAGTGGGTTACGATGGTTAAAAGGTAACCCCTTGAGGAAGCTACATGAAAGTATAAATAAGAGGCATGACTCTCTCATTTTAATCACACTTGAAAATATTGAATATCTACAAGTGACTGAGGTAACCAAAGGATATCCAAGCCGAATTTCAGAGGGAAGGTGAAGTAAATAAGGCCAAAATTCAAGGAGGATAAATTCTTTTGATGATGCTTTCTAAGGTATGTTATTTACATGTCATCTCACCATCTTCACAATAATGTTTTTTTATAGAATGATTCAAACCATGAAATTGGGAGGCCATTTAGGAAACATATCCAAGTATATGTGGTACAAATTTCATCTTGTGGGTCGTTTTATTTTTGGAGTTACACTCCGTGGAAAATAGGGTTTGTGGCTAGTCCTGAAACTAGTCTAAAACATGTGTTTAGGGTAAAAACGCCATAACTTATTCATAACAGATCCAACTTTATTAAGAACAAATGTTTTGGTTATAGTACAATATGTATTATTCCGTGTACAATTTTCATATCCATACAACAAATATTCCGTGCGGGGCACACTCTACAAGTTCTCTCTCTAAAATAAGCCAAAATTCAACAAGGTATGCCATTTTTGCTATAACTACTTTTATGAGAGGTTCCAAGTAGTGACACCTGGAGGAATTGCACAAAACACACTGAAGAACATTGTACTATTTTCAGATATTTATTCATTACAGGTACATAGTTATGATTATTTCAGGTTAGGGTTGTTGACTAATCCAAAACTAGTCATATGAGACTAAAGTAAAGTTTGATGAAAATGCTAGTCTAATGTTGTTAAAGTTAAGGAAGGTTTGCATGTATGTGATCATATACACCAGGTCTATTACAGAGCTACAAATCAGATTTGGATGATGAAATTGATGATGGATTTTGGTTGAGGTACATGTTGGGTACATGGTTGAGACAAGTAGTTGATGAGTTGGCACAATCATAAGGTGTATAGTTGATGATGTTGGTACATATTGATGAGTAGTTTATACATGATTGGTACATACTTGGTACATGGTTGGAGGCACTTGTTAGTAGTATTGTTGACACATGGTTTATGGATGATGTAGCATACTTGTATTGGTATATTATTAGAAGCACATATTGATCTTGGTGATGATTATGAGTTGTTGTGTTATGCTTGGTTGATGCAAATGTTTGAGAGTTTTCTTGGTGATTGATCTTGGTGAGTAGATCCGATTTGGTTGATAATATTGATGAGACAGGTTGTTTTGATAGGTTATTTGGAAAGGTTGTCGTGACAGGTTATTTGCACAGGTTTGGTGCATGGTTGATGCACTTGTTCATGGTATAGGTTGAGGTACAGGTTGGTGCATGGTTGATGCACTTTTTTATGGTACAGGTTGATTACAGGTTGATGCATGGTTCAGGTTATTGGTACATGTTGTTTTGTGTAGGTTGATTGGTACAGGTTTACAACAATATATCTCACAGTGATAGTGTGACAGTGGTTCTATCATTCTACTTTTACCTCAGGGTGGTTGGATGGGGCAAAGACAGTTGGTTGTAGCCACCTTCTGGTTGTAGCCAGGGAACATAGGGGGTTGTATCCTCCTTCTGGTTGTAGCCAAAGAATTGGGGAGTTGAAGCTTCCCTCAGGTTGTAGCCTGAGAAACTAGGGGTTGGAGCCTCCTTCCAGTTGCCGCTGGAAAATAAAGGAAGTTGGTGCTTCCAATGAATGTAATTCTTAAAGACATATAAGAAAAATCATTCTGTGGTTTTCTCCCGCTTTGGGTTTCCACGTAAAAACACTGTTTTACTATGTATGTGTATGATTTCTCATTTGTTCATTGTTTATTACTCTGCAACTATTGTATGATAATGCTACATTGATATAACACTTGCATATTTTGGTTAAAAAGGATTGAATTTCTCTATTACTGATTCAACCCCCCTCTCAGTAATCCAACAGTTTTTTCACATTCACCTCAAGGATGTTCTTTGGTTGTTGTGTTATCTTAAACTCTTAATTTGTGAGAGTATGTATGTTTGAGTAACCACCTCACTACCCAAATTGTTTTTTTAAACAAGAAATATGGAATATGTCATGTAGTATTTCCTTGTTAGAAATGTCTAGTGCATAAGCCACATCAACTATTTTTTCTCTCTTTGTAGAGGACATAGAACTTGGGTTGAATCTTGGTCTTACATTTTTACTGAAGAAATATCTTCTTGTAGGAGATGTGAAATTAGATAAAGACCATATCTTCAATCTCAAAAGTGTCTTTGTGAGTAGCGATTTTCAACTTCTTGTTACATCCTATTTGCTAGCATAGACAAGTTGTCCTTTAGAATGCTAAATATGTTTGTATTTCTTGTAGCACGTAAGTTGTTATATAAACTTTAATAGTTTATATGAACCAAACCTTAGGTCATTTTCCATTCCCATGAATCTTCATAGGTCATTATTGTTCTTCAATGGTGTCTAGTTGACAATCATTGGAATCTTTTTTGGATCGATTCTTAGTCCATCTCGTTTCACACAAAATTCAAGATAAGTAATTTTTTTTGTCCAAATGTCCACTTATTCAAATTTATAAGTAAATTCTCTTTGTGCAATGTTGCAAAAACTTGGTTCAATTTTTGCAAATGGGCTTTCTAAATTTTACTAAAAACAAGTATATCATTCGAATACATGATTACAAAAGAGTCAAGATAGGGTCTAAGAAATTCATTCATCATTCCCACTAACATTGCAAAGGAGTTAGTAAGACCATAATTCATCACCAACCATTCAAATAGTCCATGGAACATGTTGAAAGTGATCTTCCATATCTCTTCCAACTTGATATGAATTTGGTTGTAACATTATTTTAAGTTGATCTTACTAAAATACTTAGCTATCTGAAGTTCATTTATTGGTTCATCAACATACAACAGTGGATACTGGTTCTTTGTTCTAAGAGTCAATGGTCCATGCACATTATCCATGCACCATATTTGGAGTAAGAACTATTGTTGACCCACTTAGAGATGAGCTAGGTTGAATATAGCCTTTGTCCAATATCTCTCGAATTTGGCTCTTAATCTGTTCATTTCCCAACAAATAGGGTCTACATAATGCCTTATTCAGGAGAACAACTCCTTATTGCAACTCCACAAAGTGCTATATTTCATAGCTAAGAGGCATTCCATGGTATTTTTGAAATAACTTGGAATAGCAAATTGATAACTTGTCTAGATGCATTTAATCCTTTTACCTTTCTTATCATATATATTTATGCATGGTGATTCTTCAAGGTCCGTGTGCCCTTTCTTTAAGAGTGCCACTCTCTTCTCTTTCTTGGGTTGCAATACTAGCAAGGAAAACTAGCTTGGAGATTTGATCGATCTGTCCACCTCAATAACTGAAACAAGTACTAAGGGTTTTGGATCCTTTGTGCTATCAATGAGTGACTTTGGATATCCTCAATAAGTATGTACTAGTTTAAATGACTTTGATAGAGAGCATGCCTATCCCACAAGTATGGATTTCCAAGAACCACACCACATACATAAAATAAAACAACAATGAACTCTAATTCATTAATATAATTAGATGAGATGATGAAATTTATCTTACACTTGCGTTGGGATGCACAAGTCCTTGTTCCTACCAATCAAAACCAAGGACTAGGGTTAACTATGCATAATTGTAGGAAGGTTTTGAATCCTTCACTACTACTTCCAAGATAAGATCTCATTGGCCACTAGTAACAACAACTAATTTGTTACAAGATACTTATTAATATGGAACTTAATGGAGAATAATTTCTCACTCAACACATTCACAATGCACAATTCCATCAAATAAATTCCTTTTGATGCATGTCATGTATAGATATTTCCTTTTCTCTCTACTTTGGCACACTCAAATTTTGGTGCTTCTCTATATGTATCTTCCAACATTTATCCTTGGAGTGCCTAGAATGCTTGCAATAATTGCAACATGGATTTTTTCTTCAATGTGTCCATCCTTTTGGAAATTTAGAACCATTCTTTTGCTACACTGTCACACTTAATGGTTTTTTTTAGCACACCATTTTTAGTGACTAATGCATCTTAAGCATTGCAAAAAATAAAGGTTCACTCATTGATCTCTCAATAAATATACTTACATGACTTTCCCTATTGAAATCCATCCTACTATTCTAGAGTCTAATCCAAAGTCATGCAATCATTGAAACAAAACAATTAATCCTGTCTTGTGTGCATATTTAGAGATTTATCAAAGTGGACTATATTAAGTAAAATTTTATTAATGACATGAACCCTTAAAGCGAATCCTAATATTATTAAAGGCTTCCTTTGGGTCATCTCAAAGAATGTTTTGTACATCTTATTGTTATGCTAACATTTTATCTCCTATTCTAGGGTTACCTATTGTGATATATCTTCTAAATTCCACAACAACATCTTATAACAAGATTGTTTTTATATATTAAAATAATATTTTGGATCAAGGATGTATCATAAAGAGTTATATATTAAAAATCATAATGAAATAGATGTAACTCATAAAGAGTTATATATTACACTTGCAACATCACCACTGTATCCATAAGTAACCACAAATGAAAAAGTTTCTTAAAAAATAAATACAGAAAGAGTTCATTTGAAATATCATTCAAGAAACCGATAAATCAACTGTGCATGTAGATAAGTCCCATACACAACTGAACAAATTCATGGCTGCAAAAATTGCCTTCTGTCCTTTATTCCATGAGATAAGAGTATCATCAATGTTACAATGGGAAAAATGATTCACTCTATCACATGGAGCTCTCTTTTATAGAATAAGAGAGTCTCTTAAAATTCTGTAACTTCCAAGGTCACAGTTTCATCTCTTTGTTTCAACTAATTTCATCCTATCTATAATTCAAATAAAATTCACAATTTAATTTATCAACATATAATGTTCATAAATACAAAATTATGAAGACTTCTCAAAAGCTAGCTTCGCCTTGTAGGTGTTCCATAAGTCATATGATTTGGTTATCTCTTCAATTCTGTTCAGTTTCATTCTCTCTATTTGCAAATCCTTATCATATATCATGTCAACAACTTCTCTCTTAAGATCTCTATGAACTCTTTTGATGTAGGTGTCTGTTGCAATGACCAACTTGACTGGTTTTACCAAATACTCATTCAAAATTTATTTTTTTTATCTCCTTGAGTTAATCAATAACTTGATATATATAATATTTATTCTACTCTACTTCTGCAATCCTCAATTTACTAAGGCCTTCCTGATTCAAATAATCCATGATTGGCATTTCAAATAATTCCAATAAGTCACCAACATAATTCCAAATCCTAGAGCAAGCCTTGGTGGTAACCTCTATGGTCTCCTTGATGTCTTCGAATGATATCTTCTAGCTATCCAAAAAACCCTGAGTTTTTTAGTATTCTCTTTTGGTTAATCTAAAAATATCTATAGGAGTTTCTGTGTGAAGGCCTTGCCAATCCAAAATCTTATCAAACACATGTTGATCAATATCACATTGGATCTTTTTCTCATCCATATGGTCATATAACATGTCTATATCTTCATGGAAATATTGGATCTCATTCAATTCATTAAAGAAGCTCTTTTGGGCCTCTCTCATGTTTTGATTGGTAAGATTGGCCTATTTTTTTATAACTTCCAATGCATGGGTCTCCCTAATGATAATCTAATGATATCTTTTAGATCGGCTTCAAATATTTGTACTTTGTTTCTAATTCCAAGATTCTGTGTTTCTGCTGCTCAGAAAGACTTATTTTTTCTTTATGTTTTGCTGCTAACTTTTCCATCTCTTGTGCATGTACCTTTTTGAGAGTTTCTATCTCAAATTTATGAAGCTAATCCTTCTGGTCTTCCAATTTTTTGAATTCATTTTCTAATTGACCATTTTGCTGCTACAAATACTATTCTATGGTCACCACTTTGGTCTTATAGGACTCCTCCAAAGCATTGATTTCATCAACATTGATAGTATTGCCTCCTACAAATGCACTTAGAGTAGAGGTTGTATTACTTTGATTTTTTTGGGGATCTTGTTCTCCAAGATTCCATTCAATTACCTTGTTTGGAGTTTCCTTTTTGGGATCCTCTTCTATCCTCTATCTCTTCGATGACCTCTTGGAAATCCCTCTTTTGTATTTGTTGAAAAAATACTCTCCCAAAGGTACCACAACATCATCAAAACCTACCAACTGAGAGGAGAAATAAGAGAAACTAGCTGGTATTGTATTTAATCGGGTGCTAGGGTGTATAGGAGAATCAAGCAATGTGATTGCCTTTGCAGTGCTAGGGATAGCCCCTTTTCCTTTGTATTCCTCCATTTTCCTCTTCTTTTGTCTCTCTGCTTCAACTGTCTCCTCTTATTTATTTTTCCTCTCTTCCTCTTCTTTCTTCTTGTCTTCCTCCCTTTTCTTGTTTTCCTCTTCTAGAACCTTTCAAGTTGCTTCCTCTTCATTTTTCTTATCTTCAATTCTCTTCCTTTCTTATGATTTAATATTTTCTTCCTCTGCTTTCTGTATGGGTTCTTCTTCTTCTTCTTACTGCTTCTTCGCTTCTTCCTTCTTTTGTTGCTCTCTTTTCCTCAATTCCTCCTCTACCTCTAAAGCCTTCTTTTCATGTTCTCTTTCTTTTTCTACCTAAGCCTTTTTCTTGGCCTCTTCTTGTTGTTTTTCAGTGGCTAGGAAGTACTCTCTTTTTTCACTAGCCATTTTATTTCTCTTCTCTTGGTCAGCATGTATCTTTTCTTTTTCTTGGATGTCATGGATATTAGCTAAGACTTTTTCAAAGACCATAACTCCCAAGAATAGGGTATCCAAAATATCTGGACCTTGTTGGAAGGGAGGTATCAATCTCAAGGTTATAAGATGTTCTCCTACCATGCCTCTGGGATCATGACCTTTAGGGACACTTGTACAAAAAAAAATCTCCTTGAGAGCTGATGCTTCCTTTTTGGCATGGGGGACATTTAGTAATATAAAGGCTCCCACTTTGAGAGGGAACTTTGTCCATAGTCATTTGGAACTAAAAGACAAAAATGCAGTAATCCTTACTTCCACTATTTGATATGCAATGTCCCTCATAATTACTTTGTTTGGGACATATTTGGGTAGTATATGTGGAGGAAAAATTCACCCTAACACCATGATATATGTATTGTGTTTCTCCATATACTAGTCTCCTATATCCCTGATAGCTTCAATGGCTCCATGTGATAATCTATGTAGGGGTTGATTGAAAATAAAAAATCACATGGGTGCCACAAAGTGGTCACATATATCATAAAAGTGTTTTTTGGAATTAATATCCCACAACTTAGAATAATATATGTGCACAAGAGGTAAATTATGGTTCCAATCCCAACCCATTGCAAGAAAAGTAATTGAAGAACATATAACATCAATTAGATAGGATGACATATAAAAACCTGGTTTTTTGAACCTTGGAGCCTCCGTGGTAGCTTAAAAGATGTTGCCTGATAGTATCTGGAATGAATTGAATATGTGCCTTGATTTAGATAAATAATGTGTGATGGGTACCCATTCTATATTGAAATGTGTAGACCCTTCCTCTCCATACAATCTGCAAATTATTGTTTCCAATAGTTAGTAGGGTTCCTTGAAATACTAAATGAGATATATTCTACTATCTTTCATAGTGAAGGACTTGTATTCATCACACCATTCTCTGATTAGCTCTATCAGTTTTGGATTTTCCTTTCTAAAGGTATCCAAAAATGGTTTGTTCAAGTATATGTCAGGTTTTTGTAGTTGATACCTTTTATGTATGTCGTCAGGCAATGGTGAGGTGATCATGACTCCTCCTTCATTTAACATTATAGACGTGATTGAATCTAGATGAGAATAAACCCATCTAACTGCATCATTGTAAGGTGATATGGCGGGCCGAGGTACAATGGAATAAAAACCACTTTTATTGATGTTCTTACATACCTCTAGGTCCTCATTGTCTCATGGAAAATTTTCCTTTGACGAATATTTTGTAAATTTTGTCCCATGTGGAGAATTTTTGAAGACCATTGTGATGACTAGTATCTATTAGTAGAAAGTTGTCTGAATTCTTTCCTTGCACATAAACATTCTCAGCAAATGGATTTACCCTTCTCATTTGTGCTCTCAAAATTCTGTGCTGTTGAAAACCTGTAGAATTTAAAATGTTGTAAGGGTTTTGTAATAGAACTTGAAATCACTGTAAATTGGCAGAGTATCAAAAACAAGAATTCACAATTAGCGCAAGAGATTTTTCACAGACTTCTTTTAACACTTTAACTAAAAATAGATATTAAGTGCTTGAATTACGTTAATAGTACTTGTTTACCAATTTTCTTATTTTTATTAATGAATTTGGATTCAAACTCATAGTAGGCAGGAAATGTACAGGGCCATCAATGCATTCAGAAGAACATGCTTGTGGGAATATGTATTTTTGAAAGAATAATCTTGCAAGAAAAATCCTTTTGGAAGGACATGCTTGCGGGAAAATCCTTCTTCGGGAAAACCTTTTTGGAAAAAATCCTTTCGGAAAAACAAGCTTGTGGGAAAAATCCTTTCGGAAAAAGGCTTTCTGAAAAGTGAAGAGTGACCATTCGAAAGAAAACATGAAAAACATTCCTTGAAGAAATATTCAGAGGTATCACATTGGGAAGAGTGATAAGTAGGTGCTTAACAAGGGAAATAGATTGAAATAGGTTAATTTCACATAATAAAATTAAACATATATTCAATTTCTAGTAACATGTGATTAAGGGTTCCCAAAGTAATATAATATGAAGCATTAATTCACTAAAAGTTCTATCAGGAAAATGCTCGTGGGGAAATGCCTTGTGAGAAAAATAAGCTTTTCGATAGACCTCCACTTCAGAAGAATTCCTTTAGGAAAACATTCTTTAGGAAGAATTATTTGGAGGGATGAAGAGTGTTAGTTCAATCAAGAAGCTTGACAAAGATTCCCCAAAAGAATATTTGGGACTTGGCCTCAGGAAGAGTGCTAAAAGGTTTAATAAATAAAAACATGCATCGGGTCTAGCTTAATAGACAAGGGTTCATAACACCATGTTAAGTTATATACATTTATACAAATATTTTATAATAAACATGATTAAAATACCTTAAAAAAATATAACTTAAACACCTAAGTCGGGAAAATATTTACGGGAGAAACCTTGCGGGAAAAATATCCTCGGGAAAATACTGTGTGACATTTTGATAGGAAAGATCCAAAAAGGCGAGCCCGATAGGTTTGTGGGTTTCAAATTTCAGGAAAAACATGAAGCGGTAACAAATGGACTTTCCGATGGAGTGGATTCAAAAAGAGAAGCCCCCAAGACTTGCAACTTTTATATTTCAGGAGAACCCTCTAAAAGAGTTACTTGACATTTCAAAGAGGCAATCCTGATAGGCTTGCATAATGTGGCTTTTGGGAAACCATGAAAATTTTAATTAAACAAGGAAAACTCGAAAGGGTGGGCCCAACAGGATTGCAACCTTCGGTTTTTAGAAAAATATTAAGGCAATAAACTGACTTTCCAAATGTAAATTCCTGAATAGGAAACCCAATAGGCTTGCATATTGGGAATTATCATGCAACCAACATGCACATGAGAATAAACCGAAATTAGATGAATCCAAAATAAATATGGTATAAATATGGATCAAATTTAATGATCATTCTTCAAACACTTTGATGTCATGAAATTGAAAATATGAAAGAGGAGATCGTAAGTGAATAAGAGAGAAACAAAATCTTCTATAAATAATACAAGATTTCTCAAACTTGAGGAAATTCTCTTTGTACTTCATAACTTATGCAAAAATTTAATAGGGGGCCCATTTAATTTCACTAAAACAAGAAAATTGAATGGGAGTTGTTGCAGGCACAACATATGGGTTTCCATTAAGTGGGTTGCAAAGCATGCACACAGAGATACCATTTCTTAACCACAGAACCCTCTAGCACTCTACCCCTCGTTTCTCATTTAATTTCCATTTCTCACTTCTCACTTCTAGTAACATGACCAACAACCAATTAGACATAAATTACAAAATGTTCAAGATGAAAATATTTAATTACCCATATGAGCATATCCTTAGAATGGGAATGAGTTGATCTAGAAAATAAAAGGCCATCCAACTTCCTGTGAAAATCATGGAGCTTTACTATGAGATGAAATAAACACAGACATAAACCTTTTCCAAAAATGAATGGTCATATACAAAATCTGAAATCTGAAATATCTCTCACATTATGAAAAATCTAATAGCATCCGAGTGCTTTCTCCCAAATCTACTAAAACACTCCATAAGTTAAGATGGTTGAACCTTCATACTCAAAACCCACAGAAATAACCTTAGATTTAGTGCTTATGGGTCCCACCCTCTATCTAGCGATTTTTATGATTCAGATGACATTTAAAATCATAAAATCCAGATAATCACAAAAGTAAGAGTGAGAAGAATGGGCGCCTTCCATGCTCCAAAGGAGGGAAACAATAAGAGAAATCTCCTCACGAAACAAACAAACAAAGAAAAATAAATGGCTATATGTGGTTGATTGCATTTAATGGAATTTCCATTTGGGTAATCAAACTCAACTTCTTCATTGTATATCAAATGTTTTCATCAAACAAAATTACTCAAGTTCAACACAATCATAGAATTTTCAACGTAATGGATAAGATTACCTGTACACGCAATACCAACTACTACAATTAATCCATACAAGCATACTGCAGTTGAATGACCTAGACCTTTTGAGTAAAAATGTTTCAATGATCTAGGTTTGGAACTCAACACGAATTTGGTAGTTTAAAATATCTCATGCAAAATAGATTTGATGGTCCCAATTATATCATTAGCATTTTACCAAAATCTTCTCTACATGCCATCCATTAGAAGGTCTTGAAAGACTTGAATGACTACATAATGGCTAATGAAGTTGTTGTATTGCAACATATTGATCCAAATACTTTTATTTTTATCTTTTACAATTAATTTATTTTAAGATGGGCTAGAGATGCAATATGCACTCCTATGTAGTAAAAATRTATATAATAAAGAGAAAGAATAACACCATAGAAATATCATTTGACGAAGTGTTGCTTCTCTCATTAAGAGCCTATCTAAAATCCATGTAGGTTGTTGAGTCCTCATCTTTATCCCGTTAACATGATGAGTCCTTACTTAGAAGTCATAATAACTCAGTTGTATATCTCTTATGGAGTTATGTTTTCTATTTATTATATCTTTGGTCACCAAATCAAGGACAATTTCTATGGTGTTGTTTTTCCTCTTTATTCTATATTTGATTACTAAAACAACTTGTCTTAAAATGTTTTGTAATATACAACATATCTAGTGTGGGGTATGCTACCATCAACCTATTGTTTTCAAAGTAATAGTGATACTTATTTATTGTTAAATGAATATGAAGTATGATCTAATCCATTTTATCATAAAACTATGATTAATTAGAAAGATAAAACAATCAAATCAACAAATTACTTGATAGTTTGAACCAACTCATGTTTGAAACTAATGAAATTTAGAATAGTATAGTGAGCTTTCTATCTCTCCCCTATATTCATTTGTTTATTATTTTTTTAGAAAACAAAATACATGCTTTATTGCTTTCATTAAGAGACAAACAAATGAAAATACTCACCACAAAGAAGCCAAGTCAAACAAATATTAAGATGATAGTTCTCTAGACTTGCCTAGCATTGATTCTCATAGTTTTCATGGTCATATTGTGAGAAGAATACAAATAGAAGTGGTAGAGCAAAGATTAATCTCTTCTAATCTTGAGAGAAGTGCAGGTTAGGATCAATATATATAAGAAATTTGTGGTGAAATACGATCAAAGTTAAAAGAGGAGTATGCAAGACTGTACAATAAGAACCTTGACAAACACAACCCCTGATGCTTACAACATTGTTTGGAGGAGGGGAAAATTATCTATATTTCTTCCAAACATGGAAAATGACTATATTACAATTTAATGAATATATTTCCTATTATTATATGTGGTTTTATACTTTATCAAAATATTCACCAAGACTTCACAACGTTTTATAATTTAGTAAAAGATTCACAAAGACTTTACAAGGTTTTATAATTTAGTGAAAGATTCACCAAGATTTTACAAGATTTTATAATGCAATGAAAAACTTGCCAAGATTTTACAAGATTATATAATTCAATGAAAGATTCACCAAAAAATTATATAAACATATTACATTATTGATAAAATAGACTTCAATTTTTCCTATGAATCATGGGGATTCACCCATTTATTACATATAAATTTAGGGGATTTAGGGGGGTTCTTAAAACTTTCCCTGCTCGTAGGAAAAGTCACAACAACAAAATCAATGCTCTATAGTAACTTTTCACATAGAAATATCACTCTACAGGCCTAAAAAATTTCTTCTTTAAGCATTTACAGCTCCAACAAGCTTCCCATAGCACCCACTATGGATTCCTCCAAGCTCTAGCACACACTCCTCTCTTGCTGCTCCAAAAAATGCATGTAAAAAATGCTCACAATATCCATTCGAATTTCCCTTTTACCCATGTCTATTGACTCTCACATTCCCCAATGTTGATTGTACTTAGCCCCATGCTCACAATAACTATGGGATGCGACTTTCACACCAAACCTCTTACATGTATTCAATGATTGGGGATTTTATACACTTAAAAGGAAATTAAAGGTTCATACAGAATACTAATTTTAGAAAGTGGGTTGGGATTAATACCATGAATAATTCCCTCTTGGACCCCTTGGATCCCCCCTCTCTTCTGGAAAGTTAGACCCCATTACTCTGTCTGTGTCCATCTGCATCCAATGATACATTTTATTTTTATTATTTTCTATATATAATGTTTACATATTACATTGTCAGACCCACAACCACACATTGTATTTACATTATACATTGCTAAAATGAGGATTAAAAATGGGGATGTTATAGATCCTGTATACATTATCAGCCACCTTCTCTAATACTTCAAAAGGGTCATACCATATAGCCTTGATCTTCTTATTAAGACCCTATAGTCTTTCCTTGTTTAGTTGTAACAAAACTTTGTCTCCCACTTTGGAATATTTCTTTGAACTATTTATTTGTTCTATGTTGACCACATCAGTCTTTGTACTTTTCCAATGACTTCTTTTGTGTCTCATGTACTTGAAAATGGATTTGCCTAATATTTTCAACAAACTTCTCCGGTATCAATGCTTCTCATGTGATGTCTTCCCTCACTCCTTGTTTTCCATAGACAATATCCAACAACAAGGGTGGAAAATTGCCAAAGAAAGTTTCAAAAGGGGACTTACTAGTAGAAGTATGGATTTCTCTATTATAAGAGTATTGAATTTAGATCATATTTTCATCCCAGTTCTGCAAATGATTTTTATTGTAACCCCTCAAAAGTTGAACCAAAGTCATGTTGACTACTTATTTTTTCCCATCTATCTGTGGATATAATGTTGTACATCTCTTCAACTTCATATTCATCTTTTCTCAAAGTGTCGTCCAAAAGGCATTGAGAGATCTGGTATCCCTTTATGAGATGATGCTCCTTGGTATCCCAAAGTGCATCCAGACCTATTCAAAGAACATGTTTGTTGCTTCTTGTCATTCAATGATATTTTTACAAGGCATGAGAATGCACATCTTGTTGAACCTGTCAACTACTACAAATAGATAGTCATGACCCTTCTTGGTCGTTGGAAAACCACCTAATACATGGAACATGTACATGCAATGGATGGTATAAACCTTTCTTTCTATTACCATGCTTGATACTACAACAAAGTATGCATCCTCTAATATACTGATCTACATCTTCTTGCATTATGGGCCAATACACATACCTGTATAAGTTGGAAAATGTCTTCCCAAAACTAAAATTTCCTGCACCCTTGTAGGTGTGAGCCTCTCTAATAAGTTGCAATCTTTCACCTTCAGGAATAGAGAGTTTGTCTATATTGTAGAGAAACCCATTTTGGAGATGATAATAAACCTTATCGTCACCTTATTCTACATGAATTTGGCCTTGTAGCTACTAAAACACTTCATTAAAGTCCTCATCTTTTGTGTATGCCTCTTTGTATGCATCATGGGTGAAAGGATACACATGTATAAGGGTTCCCAAAGTTGTAATATTGGATTTGGGTGACCTTGAAAGCGTGTCCTCCAACTTATTAGTGCTACCCTTCTTATACTTGATGGCTAGATGAAATTGTTGCAAAAACCCCATCCACTTGTAATGCCAAGTTTATTGAAGCTTACTCTAGGCTTGAAAATACTATAGTGGATGGTGATCATTGTAGATAATGGTTTCCTTTCCCATAAAATAGTGTTTCCATTCCTTAACAGCTTGAACAAGTTCATATAGTTCCTTATCATAGGTATGGTAGCTTAGTACTACTCCATGAAACATTTTAGAATGATTGCATACTGACTTACCTCCTTGCATAAAAATTTCTCCCATAGAATACCCACTTGCATCTATCCCCACTTCGAAATAATTTTGTATGTTAGGTAATGAAAGAACTAGTGCTTGACTAATATTTCATTTCATCTCATTGAAATATTTTTGTTGATTCTTTCCCCACTGGAAACTCTTACAACTGGCTGTTATGTGATGGAGTGGTGTAGCTAACATTGAAAAGGATTCTATGAAATTTCATAGGTACTATGCTTCCCCAACAAAGCTCCTAACCTTAGTGAAATTAGTAGGAATTGACCATTTGATGATGGCCTCCATCTTCATGGGATCTATCTTGAGTTCTCCTCCACAGATCACATATGATATATAAACCAATGATAATTGAGAAAACTCACATTTCTTGAGGTTAGAAAGTAGTTGATTATTTTTCAAAGTTTCTAACACCTGCATGATATGTGAGATGTTCTCTTCCTAGGTAGAGATATAAACCAATATGTTATCCAAATACACCATTAGAAATTAATCTAAAGAGGGATACAATACATCATTCATCAATCACATAAATCTAGATGGTGGATTACATAAACCAAAAGGCATGACCAATCATTCACACAAACCTTGCCTTTTCTTGAAGGAGGTCTTCCAGGTGTCTTCTTATTTAACAAGTACCTGATGGTATATTGATTTGAGATCCAACTTGGTGAAGCACATGGATGATACAAATGGTCTAACAAATCATCCATACTGGGTAGAGAGTATCAATTCTTGAGTGTGATCTTGTTTAAATCTTTGTAGTCAATACACATTTACAAAATACCATCCTTCTTGGGTACTATGATGATAGGTGACCCACAAGGTGAAGTTATTGGTCAAATTAATCCCTTCTCCATTAGCTGTTGCAACTGTTTCTTCATTTCATCTAGTTTCAAAAAAGACTATCTGTACAACCCAATATTTGGTAATGGGGAGTCAAGAAACAATCGTATCTCATGCTCCACTTCCATATTAGGTGGAAACACTTCAATCTTCTAGAAAACTCCTTTGTATGTATGAAACAAATCCTCCAATTGTTGTTTTTATTCTTTTCTACATCCCCCTAGGGATGTATTTAGTTTTATTGATTCCTCTCTTGGATGACTCTCTATTAAGAAAATAAATACACACTTCTTACTAGAACTAATCAAATTTTTGGCTTGGTTAGCACTTACCATAGATATCATTGACTTGCCTTTATCTATATTGATGATAAAGAAATTTCCATCCTTGATTGGGTGGTACCGGTTTTCTCTCTGCATGAATATTGAATCCATCATATAGATGTAATGGCTTCCAAACACTATACCACACACATTAAGGGGTACTACATCTAAATCCATTTCACCAATAAAATGTACACTTACAGAAAACTTGATCTTACATTGTTTAGTGACTTTGATATCTACATCCTTATTCACCCATTCCAATGGATATGGGCTTAGATGATCATGAAATTACAAACCAAGCTTGCTGACTAGATCATATGCTATGAGGTTGGCCCATGAGCTAGAATCAAATAGATCATTTGCCTTGGTATTTTTGACCTAGATCTTAATATGGAAGAGTTTTGTCATTTCCTTCTCTTCCTTGTGATGAAGGCTACTCAAATTAATCTCCTTTTGTACTGAAGTGTAGACAATATTCTCATCCATATATGAGTTGTTGTCTACCTAGTTTCTAGAATAATTTCCTAGCATGTTATTCTTCTTGGCATCCTTATTACAGTTCTTTGGATTCAACTCTGGATGTATCTTCCAAAACCGATCTTCATTATGACCATCGCTATTGAAGTGGTTGTTTGGATCCTTGCACTAGTGTGTAATGACCGTCGTCTTCTTCTCTTTTCATTTCAAGTTATTATTCTCCTCCTTGGAAGCATCTTGGTGGTATTTTTATTTAGAACCACTTGTCTGTCCTTTCTTATGGCATATGTTCTCCACATATTGTGCTTTCACATATGCCTCATCAATAGTCCTTGGTTTGAAAAGAATCACTTGCTTTTGCAAATGAATGTTAGATCGCCCATATAGTTGAGGAGTATGTCTAGGTTCTTAGGAGAGATGTCCAACATGTTCTCCATCTTCGTGAATTCATTAGTGTATTGCACACTCTACCCTTTCGTCTTCCTGAAGTGATGTCAACAGATCCATTGTTCCTCTACATAACCAATAGGGTAGAATTGGGACTTGATGAGGGATTTACAATCCTCCCATTTAGTTTTTGGCAGATCACCCTCTACCCTAAGTGTCTTCGCGTGGATTTCCCACCATGTTAATGAACGATCCTCTAGTTTCAGTTAGGAAAATGAAATTTTCTACTCTTCATCTATGTTATGGACATTGAAATACACTTCTAACTGTTGAAACCAAAGATTCAACTTAACAACATCAATCTCACCTTGATAGGGTTTTATGTCCACTTTCACTATCATTTTAAATAGATGTTGTGAATGAGTGATGGCACTAGAACTTGGATGCTATTTCTTAAAATCTTTTCTTGACTCCTTTTCGATGTCTTCACTATCTCTCGGTTTCTCATTAGATCCAAATTTTGAGTTAGAGACACTAACCTCCCTGAAAGGTTCAAACTTGTTTGCTAGATCCACAATGAGGAGGGACATGTTGCAAGAGATATCAACGAATTTCTCTTTTAGCCTAAAAAATATCTATTCTACTGCATCCTCAACATTTTTATGAATAGACTCATATGCCATGGATAGGTTTCTACAACTTCCTTCTAAGCCCAATTCTTGGATCTTGCAAATTTCCACAAATACCTAAAAAAAACTAGTTTGATACCAATATGATCTGTAAACTATGGTGGATATTTCATAGGAACATTTCATCACAACAGATCTCATATTATACTGAAATGTTTTATCATGCAAGTTTATTTCCTTATATCTCATATTTGTTAACACTAGCTTATTGCTCAAATTTATGAAAATGATTGAAATATGAAAAATATATAATAAGAAAATGAACACACCATCCACACAAAAGAACATAAGATGTATCCTAAGAAACTTGATATGGGATAAAACCTAGCTAAAGGCGATGCTTATTCTCTACTCTCTTTTATTTAGTTATGAAAAGAAAGTACAAAGAAATGGGCACTCACTATGGAGTTTCCTTTGACACTGTGGCATGGATGGATTCTATATAATCTCCTACCTTCTATGTTATGCTCTCAAAATACCACTCCTATATGCTCTTCTAAACTATGAAACAAGTATAATGCTAAAGAATGGAACCCTTTCTTCTCCTAGTGACCCAATATTTAACATCATCCTATAGCCATCTAGGGATAGGGTTTTCACATCCTCAACCCTCAATTAGTGATAAGGTTTTGGACCTTCTATAATATTCTTGAAATTACACGTGGATATCCCCACAAATGTGAATAATTGGGGATGATGTGGCATCCACTCATACCATGGTGGCCAACAAGGTAGGTCAACTTGCAGGAGGCATAACTTTTGCATACGAGCTCTGCTTAAGGTGATTTTTCCACTGTTGGAAAGGTATAAGTGTGTATAACAAAATCAAGGGGATGTGAGATATGGTTACAAATTTTTTGCCCCAAAAAATTCTATTTTATGCCTCAAAATGGATCTAGAAGGTTCCCTATCCCAAATCTCCAAACTGAGACCTACCACAAAAATGGGCCCCACAAGCCAATTAATGTAACGTTTCCACCCAAAAAATACCAATATAGATGAAAAATTATATAATTATCCAATTTGGATCATACCTCTCCATTTAGGGAGAATTTTGGTCTCTGAATTATTTTACTGAATGAGGTGAGGAAACTTTTCCTCTACCTTCTCCCTAGTGTACCATTTTTCCTTKCCTAGAAGTTGTCCTTTCAATTCAATCTRCTAAAGGCCATGGTGCTCCTATCTGGTAGTTTTGGAATTCTTYTGAGAAACTRTATCTTGTACAAAATCTTCTTGAGCTTCTGGTGCTAAGTTGTCTATGGTAGGTAGGAACTGCTCCTTAGTTCCCTGATACAACATGGAAGGCTAATAGAGTTTTWAATTCTCCACATTTACTACYAAATAAATGCACATGTATGGGGGTAGACTGAGCATGTAGGAATTATCACCCACCTTATCCAATAATTCAAAAGGACCATACCATAGAGCTTTTATATTCTTACCAGAACCTTGTAGTCTTTCCTTGTTCAGTTGTAACCAAACTTTGTCTCCCACTTTTAATGATTTATCTATTCTATGATGATTATGTTAGGCCTTGTACTTTTCTTGTGACTTATTCAATGTCTCATATACTTGCAAATGGATCTGCCTAATCTTTTCAACAAATTATTTTCTTTCAATACTTCTCCTATGATGTCTTCCCTCACCCCTCCTTATTGTCCATAGACAAAATCGAAGGGTGATACCCAAATAAAGTTTCAAAAAAGGTCTTACTAGTAGAAGTATGGACTGCTTATTATAAGAGTGTTGCATGTAGATCATATTTTCATCCCAGGTCTTTAGATGCTTCTTATTGTAAACCCTCAAAAGTTGAACCAAATTCCTATTGAATACTTATGTTTTCCCATCTATCTGTCGATGGAATGTTGTAGATATCTTCAACTTTGTGTCCATCATTTCCAAAAGTGTGTTCTAAAAGGAATTGAGAGATCTAGTATCCTTGTTTGAGATGATGCTCCTTGGTATCCCAAAGTGCACCTAGACCTGTTCAAAGAACATGTTTTCTTCTTCTTGTCCTTCGATGATATTTTTACAAGGGATGAGAATGCACATCTTACTGAACCTGTCAACTTCCACAAATATATAGTCATGACCATTATTGGTTGTTGGAAAACCACCCACAAAATCCATGGAAATTATTTCCTAGTTTTGAATAGGTACATGTAAGAGGTGGTATAAACCTTTCTTTCTATTACCGATCTTGTTGTTGCAACATAGTATGCATCCTCTAAAATATCGACCTACATATTCTTGCATTCTAGGATAATACACACCTCTATAAGTTGGAAACTGTTTTCCCAACGCGAAAATTTCTTTCATCCTTGGAGGTGTGAGCATCTCTAATAAGATGCAATATTTCACCTTTAGAACAAAGAGCTTGTCTAGATTGTAGAGAAATCCATTATGTAGATCATAATAAACCTTATCACCACCTTCTTGTACATGAATTTGGCCTTGTATATGCTGAAACACCTCTTTAAAGTTATCATCTTTTGTGTATGTCTCTTTTTATGCATCATGGGTGAAAGGATCTATGTGCATAAGAGTTCCCAAAATTGTAATCATGGATGTGGGTGGACTTGAAAGCATGTCCTCCAACTTTTTATTGTTTCCCTTATTATACTTGATGACTAGATGAATTGTTGCAAAAATCCCATCCACTTGTAGTGTCTAGTTTGTTGAAGTTTACTCTGGGCTTGCAAATACTACAGTGGCTGGCGATCGGTGTGAATAATGGTTTCCTTTCCCAGAAGATAGTTTTTCCACTTCTTAATAGCTTGAACCAGGGCATATAGTTCCTTATCATAGGTAGGGTAGTTTGTGACTCCCCCATGAAATATTTTAGAATGATAGGATACCGACTTACCTCCTTGCATCAAATGAACTTCTCCCATAGCATACCCAATTGAATTTATCTCCACTTCAAAATATTCTACAAGTTAGGCAATGGGAGAACTGGTGCTTGAATAATATTTCATTTCAGCTCATTGAAATATTTCTGTTGATTATTTCCCCATTGTAACTTCTTACCATTGGTTGTTACGGCATGGAATGGTGCAACTACCACTGAAAAGGATTCTATGAGATTTTGTAGGTACCATGATACCCCAAGAAATATCTTAAGTTCAATGACATTAGTAGGAATTGGCCACTTGATGATGGCCTCCATCTTCATGGGATCTATCTTGAGTTCGTATCCATGGATCACGTACCCTAAATACACCAATGAATGTTCAGAAAAATCACATTTCATGAGGTTAGCCAGAAACTAATGCTTTTTTAGAGTTTCTAACACCTACACGAGATATTATATGTTCTCTTCCTAGGTAGATATATAAACCAATATCTTATCCAAATACATTATTACAAATGAATCTAAATAGGGATACAATATGTCATTCATTAATCACATAAATGTAGGTGGTGCATTACACAAACCAAAAGGCATGACCATCCATTCATACAAACCTTGAATTGTATTGAATTTGGTCTTCTAGGTGCGTTCTTGTTTAACACATACTTGGTGGTATCCAAATTCGATATCCAACTTGGTGAAGTACTTGGCATGGTGCAATTGGTATAACAAATAATCAATATTGGGCATAGGGTAACTATTTTTGAGTGTGATCTTGTTTAAAGTTCTATAGTAGATACACATTCACCAAGTCCCATCCTTATTGGGTTCTATGATGATAGGTGACTCACAAAGTGAATTTGTTGGTCAAATTACTATGCTCGAACTTCTTCTTCACATCATATTCTTCCAAAATAGTCTGTCTATACAACCTAATATTTGGTAGTGGGGAGTCATGAAACAATTGTATCTCATGCTCCACTTCCCTCTTAGCTGGAATCCATTTAGGCTTATAAAACACTCCTCCCTTGGTTGAGTCTCTCTTAATAAAAACAATACATACTTCTTATTAGAACTAATCAACTTTTTCGCTTGGTTAGCACTTACCAGAGAGATATTGACTTGAATTTATGTGCGTTGACGATGAAAGACTTCCCATCCTTGATTATGAACTATTGATTTTCTCTCCACATGAATATCACATCCCTTATATACTTGTAGGGGATTCCAAACACTACACCACACACGTTAAGGGGTACTACATCTAAGTCCACTTCATCAACAAAATATTCACTTATAACAAACATGATATTATATTGTTTAGTGACTTTAATCCCTACACCCTTATTCACCAATACCAATGGATATGGTCTTAGATAATCATGGAATTACAACCTAAGCTTGCTGACCAGATCATTTTATATGATGTTGGCCAATGAACAAGAATCAAATAGAGAATCTATCTTGGTATTTTTGGCCTAGATCGTAATATGAAAATGTTTTTTCATTTCCTTATCTTCCTTGTGATGAAGGTGTTGAT
The DNA here is from genome assembly GCA_000966675.3 of Picea glauca. Lineage (NCBI taxonomy): Eukaryota > Viridiplantae > Streptophyta > Pinopsida > Pinales > Pinaceae > Picea > Picea glauca. The sequence continues at coordinate 738,855 of JZKD02S1673854.1, forward strand.
GGGTTCAAATGGATTGTCAGGAAGGTAAGGGATAATTCCCGATGACAGGTCCCAATTAGACCTACTCTCATTTGGAATAGCATTTCCAACTAGTATGTGGGTCTGGTTGCCACTCTAAAATATTTTCAATTATGAATATGAGAACAAAATGTTCTCATATGAATTAAAGTATGACCTAAATTATTTATTACAACTATCTAATATGAGGCTACTCTAACTCTCCACTAACCTATCCTATCCTGATCAGGAGTAAACTAAAATGGTATGGGAAAAGTAAAATGATATCATCAACACCAGAAATAATTCATGTATGATAGTAATAAGTGAACACACCAATTCTATAGATATATTAACAATTAGTTTCATATTATATCAATAAAATCAGTTCTATACTCATAAGTAAATAAGTGAAAACATAAGAATCATGAACACGGGTAAGAAATAGTTCACACAATAAATATCTGTAACACTTAAGCAGGAGGCAAATATATAAAGAGAAATCTCATACACATTTGTCTAAACCACAAATTTATGAAATTTGGCTCTTGCTCTTTATCATTAATTAGTAGTAGTACTATATCCAACATATAATGGGAAAAAGTCCTTTGTTTCTCACATTTCTCTCTTTTATAAAACAAGAGATATTGTCCACATTCTGTAATTGTTATCCTATCAGATGACCATTACAACATATTGTTTCATATTCTCTACTTAGACTTTACAATTTTAGTATGATCAAAATAAGAAGGGTCTATTACAAGATACAATGATCACGATATTTTTTGAAGTTCCATAGAATCTCTATACTCCTTCCACAATTCATAATGTTTCAAGATTACATCTAGCATGTCCAGTTGCATCTTATCTAAGTCCATCTCACCATCATATGTTTTCGTTGTCACTTCTAGTTTTAGACTTTGTTCAATATTCTTTATATAGTCTTTGGCCATTGTGATCAGTCTTGTTGGTTTTATCAACTGTTCACTTAAGAATTCCTTATTTACCTTTGTGATCTTCTCAATAGCTTGTTGGTTGGCATCTCTTTTAGTTTCTACAACTCGTATCCTTATTTCACTAGGAGTTACTTCATCTAGGTTCAACATGAATTCAAATGCAAATTATTCTAGCAAATCATCTGAGGATTTCGACAATATTTTGCAAGATTTGGTTGTTATCTTATGTATTCTTCCAATGTCTTCTATAAGGGGCTTCCGTGAATCAAAGTGGTCTGGATCCTTTATCTTTTGTCTGACATTGTAGATTGGCAAAGTACTTGTTGGCTCATGATACACACTCTTCCAATCTATGATTATGTCAAATGCATCATGTGCTCTCTGATAATTTCTCCTCATCTCTTCCATTTGATGTGATAGATTTATCTGGTCATCCATGTTCCTTTGAATACTATTCAATACAAAAAAACACTCCCTCTGTACCATTCTCATCTCTTTATTGGTAGTTTTGGTCTCTTATTTTACAACTTCCAAGGTGAGAGATCCTTTTTGGCTTTCTTCCATGGAGTTTTCAAGTTTTTGTTTGTCTTGTTCTCACCCAATAATATTATGCTCCAGTTGTTTTCTGAACTTTCTAACTTCTAGGCGTTCTATCTGCAATTTTTCTACCTCCTGCGCATGGTTTGCATTCAACTGCTCTGTTTATTGTGAATGTATTAACTTAAGAGAAATTAACTCTTTCTTGCGTATACATTCATCTACATGGGTCTTTCCCTCAAATTCTTCCTTCAGTTTGTCCCTCTGAATTTGCAGTACCTTTTCCATTTCTTTGTGTAGCTTCTCTATAATACTATCTTCCCTTTTGATTTCATCAGTTATATTATCCCTCTGTTTTCTCAACACTTCTTCCAATGAAACTACTCTAGCTTGGGAGGTGTTTAATGCAACACATAATTCATATACTGACATTTCATTAGCTCCTGCAAATGCATTAAGAGATGAGGCAGTTTTCATAGTGTCGTTCTTGGTATTTGGACCTATTTTCCATACAATGGACCTTTCAGAAGACCCTTGGATGAGAGGTGTTTTTTCTCTCTTACGCTTTTTTGATATCTTCTCAATACCTTTCATTTTGTTGATGTAACAATACTCACCAAAAATTACTACAACATCTTCCAATTCCAACACTTGAGAACAATATGAGAAATTCCATAGGATTTCCTTAAGGGGGGTGCATTCATGAATAGGAATGTTAACTATGCTGAAATTTGGGCTTGTTGCATCAATTGTACCCTCATCCAATTTTCACTTCTTTTCTCTCTCTACTTCCTCCTTGGACTTTTGTATTGCCTCAACTTCAACAACCTTTTTATTTTCTTCTTCTTGTTTCTTTCTCTGTTCTACCTCAACAACCATTATTTGTATTTATTCTTCTTGTTTTTCCTTTTTCTCTTGCTTTGCATTGTACTGTGTTTTTGCTTCTTTCTCAACATCACTTTTATTCTCTTCAAAAATTTTTCATAGGGATTCATCCTGTTTCTTCTTGTCTTATAGCTTAGGTGTCCTTTTGTCTTGTTCCTTCTTCTTCTTGGCTTCATCTTGTTCCTTTTTATTATCCATTTCGAGCTCTATTTGCTTTCTTTGGAATTCTTCTTCAGCTTCCAGGGTTTTATTCAATATCTCATCTACTTTCCTTGCTTATTCATTTTCTTTTACATCCCGCTTCTCCTAGTATTTAGCTAGAACCAATTAAAATTTATCCTTGGATATTTATCTTTTCTCATCCTCTTCTCTTTGTAATTTTTCCCTTGCTGGCTCATCTTGTAACTTGTTCAATACGTCTCTAAAGAAAAATGATCCTTTGAATATTTCTTCTACATAGTTTACTTCATGTATTACATGATGTGTCAATCGCACTTCCTTGATATGTTCACTCACCAGAATTCTCCGGTCATGTCCTTTGGGCTCTCCTGTGCATAAGCATATTACTTGTAGAGCTTCGACTTCTTTCCTTGCATGAGGACCATTGTAAAATATGTACCTCTTGATATTCAAAGGGAATTTGGGCCACAAATTTTTGTTGCTTGCTGACAGGAAATATGTTATTCCTTCCTCTATCCCCTGATAGGAAATTTTCCTAGTCAACAACTTGTCAGGAACATACTTTGGCAGTAGGTGTGGGGCTTGGGAAAACCCATAATTCTGACATAAGTGTAATAATTCCCTATGTACTAGTCTCTAATGTCTCTCAAGGTTTCTAGAGCTCCATGTGATATTCTATGGGGTGGGAGTCCAAAAATTATGATAAACAGAGGGGATAAGAAACAATCACAGAGATAATATGTACACTTCTTTTAGTTATTATCCCACGTTTCTATATAGTAAATATGGATAGGTCAGAGGATGGGGCTCCATTCCCATCCTAAAGCAGGGAAATAAAGAGCAGAAGATATTGCATCTATGAGATAAGATGACATGAAAAAACTAGTTTTTTTCATACCTGTAGTTTCTTTGTATTTCATGAAAATGTTGAATGTGAGGATTTGTGCCTAGTTGAAGACTTTCCCTGTTTTGACCACGATATACACCATCATAAACCACTCCATTTAAAAATGAGTACTTGTCTCCTCACCATATAACCTACATATCATATTACTCATTATTCTATAAATCCTTTTTAGATACTGTGTAGGTATTATCATTTCTCCCTTCTTGACACGTCTTACTTCATCATTCCACCAACCTTCCATAAATTATTTGAATTCTTTATTATCTTTCCCAAATTTATTTAAGAATGACTTGTTTAGGGATACTACAGATTCTTAGAGGTGATAACAACTGCTTATGTCTTCTAGTTTTAGGGATGTTATACTGAATGATTGAATCGTTCAATATAGTATCTATATCCTCATCAAGATGAGTGAAACACAACCTCACGACTTCATTGTATGGGAAAATCATTAGATGAGCTGCTATGGCATGTGTACCACTTTTTATAATGTTGTGGTAGGATTCAAGGTCTTCATCTTTAGACAAGAAATCTCCCTAGTTGAAGATCTTGTATATATCATCATACCGTAGACAATGTTCTCTTCCATTGAAGAAGTTCATGTTAGTCATTAGAATATCATACGGTGTCTTGACAGGTGCCAATATGTTTTCCATAGGAATTTCCCCCTTTCTAGTCTGTGGCCGTGACATACTATTGCTCTAGGCTTCTGTAATAGTTAAGACCAAAATATGTCTACCAAGTTGTTAATATTATCGTAAATGATTAAAATCAGATTATATACATACCTGTTAATCTAGAATTCCGTAGATGTCTCGGGCTAGCTTGATGCTACAATATACATATCTCTCTCAAACTTATAAAAGATAAATAATGCATCAATTAGCGTTCAAAATATATTTTAGGCACTTAAAATTTACTTCAAAACTTCTACAATTAATGCTGAATGGGTTACATCTTGTATAGAGGTGGAGAAGTACATTTCCATTAATACTCTCAGAAGGATCTTTTCTCCAAATTTGTGTTATCGAATGCGTGGCATTGGAGCATTGTGGTCGAGAGTTTTAACTTGAAAAATGCTCCTCGACAGTGTTATTAGGAAGGGGCTATCAAGATATTATATCGGATTGTTTCAAGACTCTTATGCCTTTCGATGGAGATTCCTTGAGGAATATTCATTTATCAAATCAAGAATCATGCCAATAAAAAGATGTTATACATTAGTGTGCGTGAACTACATTCATCTAGAATGTGCAAAAAATTTATCAAGATTAAGGTTTAAACAATCATCTTTTAATTGCATTAAATTAAACTCGTCAGGATGAGTTGTCTGAGAGGAGGGTATGCTGAAAAGTTAGCTCCAACATGATATATCCCGAAAGTGCCATTGGAGAGGATCCATTGGGAATGGATAATTGGAAGAAAGAAATATACATGGTTATTACTTGTTTTGACCCGAGTTTCCTGAAGGAATATTCCATATCTCGAAAATCATGCTTCCATGAAGGAACGTTATATGCAGGTTAGATTAAACACTTGGATAAGGTTAAATTGGACAGTGAGTTATGGATCACCAAGTAATATGAAAACTTATGTGAGGGACCTACTTACATGTGTCTAACTCCCACGACATGTATTAGTTCCTTTGGGCCAATCACTTCTTGACACGAGGTCACAGGGTAAATGCCTTATGACATAGTGGAGCTCTTGTACATCGACAAAAATTCATTGAATATATTTCATTGGAATCGATAGTTTGCACAATGCATGACCATTTTGTTTCCGATGATTAGTCCCTAATAGAAGGAATGTGTAACATCCCCACTATAATCCCTAGTTTGATTAATGCATAATGTAGATATGAATGTGGCTATGGCCAAGCGATGTAATATGAAAAATGTATTTTCTATTTTTAATAAAAATAATGTGATGCTAGTTGCTGGGAATATGGAAAAATATGGGGGATGAGTTTTCCACAAGGGGAGAGAATGCCTGGGGAGTGTTTAAGAGGGACCCAAGGTGGAAATGACTTACGAGTATCAATCCAAACCCAATTTTCTGAATTTTATTATCTTTTGGGGAAACCTTCTATTTCTGTTTGAGTGTGAGAGAGCCCAATCATTAAACTCATGTAAGAAGGTCAGTGTGAGATTCACATCCCATATTTATTGGAAAGCATGGGGAAGAAGAAATCAACATTGGGTAGAGTGGGCAACCAATTGTCTTGGGAAATTAGAGGAAATTCGTATGTGTTGTCATAGAAATTTTTTACACATGGAGTCTGGCATGAACAACAATAGAAAGCAAGGAAAAAGAGCACTAAAGCTGGATGAAGGAGGCTAGGAAACTTTAGGAGAAATTTGGAGTGTATTGGAGATGGAAATTGAAGATCTAGGTTGTTAGGCATGAAGAGTTAACTCTTGAGTAAGTTACACTGTATCAACAAGTGTTGCTATTGATTTTACTGGTTGTTTTTTTTCCTAGCAGTGAGTTCCCTAGAGTTCCCAACATAGAGATTCCTATCTACCTGAGCTATAGAGAATATGTTAAATGAATGAGATACCCGATGAACTAAGAGCAGTGAAGGGGTACATTCCTTGGATTGGGCAGGTCAAGAGGAAGAGAGCTGGAGGAAATTTTGGACAGCTGAAGGAGAATACAAGTGGGTTGTGCGATATTGAGTTGTGAGTGGACTGTGAGAGGATCTTCTCTTGTGGATTCCTAGCCCCGACTCGGGGGTGAATTTCTATTGAGATTTAGAATAACATGTCTATGGTTGGGTGGAACTCCCTTCCCAAGCAAATGATTGCAAAAGTGTTTTGAAAGATAACTGTTTATCTATTTCTTAAGTTATTTCACGAGTTCAATTAATGTGCTTAACTCTGTGTATGTAAATGATCTATTGTTGTTGTGAATGAGTTCATTCGCTGAATTCTTGTTCAGTTATCATGTTGTATATGTATTTTATGATGGGTATCGAAATCTGGTTAATAATGTGAATTAAATCATAGCTGGTAAGCTATATTAAATGTGGCAACACATTTTTTTTTGTTTTTATGTGAATTCTACTTGGTAATGTTCCTTGGTTGATATGGGGGATGTTACATCATGGTATCATAGCTAAAGGTAGTAACATTGGCCTGCAAGAGCCTGCTACATGAAAAAAAAACTTGTTTGAATCATATTTTTTTCTTTGGGTAAAAATTACTTTTCTACGGGACAAAGTTGGATGGAGAAATTCTTGTGGTTTATAGTTGTTATTCAACCATGGAAA
>JZKD02S1673854.1:748062-764462 GCA_000966675.3 Picea glauca
ATGGACTAAAATCATATCATAATTTATTTTTTTGAAGGTTGCGTGAGGTGGTCTAGTGGGACGATGACTGATGGATCAAAGTGGAGTCAAATTGAAGTTCCATGGGATCATAAGCATTCTGATTGACACCCGATGGCTGGTGGCCTAGTGGCCCAATCCAGACTAGTGTTAGATCACAGGTTGTCACTGGAGGCATATGAAGGGTGGCTCGATGGGATAGACCAGGAGTTTACGGTGGCGAGTTAGATGTAAGTTCCATGGGGTTATGGTGCTCGGTGGATCAAACTGTAGTCATACAGAGGTGAGGAGAAAATGGAAACCTTTCCCAGTGGCTGGTGCTTGGTTCCTGGAGTTGAAGCTCGATGAGGAGAAGGGGAGGTACCTCCCCAATGCTCGATGGCCCGATGGCTGAAGCCACTGACCGAAATGAATTAAAATATTATAGAAGCAAGAGAAGAGAAAATGAATCGATTCCTCATGGAATATGCTAAGAACTCATAATTTGGAAAAAAAAATAGTCAATGGAAAGGTATTAAGGAGGGGAATACATATATAAACCTAGAGAATTAATTTGAGAAGTAAAAATTGCAGTCAAATCAAAAGAATATGACTGGTGGCATTAAAGGGTAGGCAAATTTATGCATTCTTTTCCAAAATTGTGTATGTATTTATTTTTTTCTAACAAAAAATTATTTGCATGCACATTTCATGTAGAATTTAAAGGTTCAGAAAGGCATTTTGGTTCCTGTATGATAAATACAACCATGGAATATGCCCAAGGGTCCTTCAATCATGAAGAGGAATTCAAAGGTTTTCATGTCATCATGGGAAATGCTTAGATTGAGTTTAATGGAAGAAGAGATCGAGAAGAGAATGTAACTATGAAGAGCCAATAGAGAGAAGTGTAGATTTATAGGGCTTATAATGAAAGGATTATGAAACATTAGGAAGATATACTACATATCTTGAACATGTTATAGAAGTAAGACAAGAAAGTCTCTAGAACCAAGCAAGAAGCTAGTGCTAGATAAGTGACAACATCCAAATCCCATAGCAGGAGGGATGCACATGGGAATGGTAGTCAGTCAAGGAGTAGGAGAAGGTGCCATCATTCTTGGGGGAAATCCACTAGGATAACTTGTGTGAGGTCAGGGTTAGGGATTAGCCCAAGTGTGTCTCTTGTTAGGAGACAAAGGGGAAGGCCCAAGGGAGACATATTGCAAGGTGAAATCAAGAAGATCAAGCCATCAACTTTCGATGGTGAGCATATGAAGGGAGAGGAAGCCAATGCATTGCTATTGGAAATGAATAAATATTTCCAGCTGCATGATTACCCCTCCAGGGTGGAAACAATAATTGCAACCTACCACTTGAAAGGAAAGGAAACCATGTGGTGGGATCAACTTAAGAAAGCCAAGCATCTCGATGAGAAGAGGGTGTCATGGAGGCATTTCAAAGGATATTTCCAAGAGAAATATGTGTCTGAGCATTACTATGAGAGGAAAATGAAAGAGTATTTTGAGCTCAAGTTGGGAAGCATGACAATGGATAAATATGAGAAAATATTCTTTGAATTTTTAAAGTATGTGGAGTTCATAAAGGATGAGGAAGTCAAAATACAAATATTTCTTAGCGGGTTACCCTCCTTTTACAGTGACAATATACAATATGATAATCCCAAAACTTTAAAAAAGACTATAAGGAGATAAAATCATGCAAAGGGATGCCAACATTCCAAAATACTTGAGATGGCAAGATGAAAGGAAAGAGGGATCAAAGGAAAAAATCTTTTAAGCCACCCTTTTTCAGAAATAGTTCCCAATCAAATCAACAAGGTAAACCAGCCCAAAATGAACACAACATAACATATCCTTTTGGGAAAAGGCCCATGAAGCAGCTTGTACAATGTTGGGGATGTTAGTGAAATCACTTGTATAGGGACTTACCTCACAAAGGAGAATGAGTGAGAACTCTCCACAACATTAAGGAGGCTGAAACAGTGGAAGACATGGGAGGAAACATGCCAAGGATTTATGTTGACTTGGACAACAAACTATCATAATATCAGTCCCCCATGATTGAGGTGGAAGGTAAGATCAATAATCAACATATAATGATTTTAATTGATTTTAGATCTATCCATAGCTACATAAACTCATTATTGAAATATGTCACTTACAAAGGAGTAAGCATAAGAAATATTGGTTAGTCCGGTTAGCCACAGGGGATGAGAGAAAGATCAATGAGGTTAAATATTGTCCAATAGACATGCATGGACTCAATACCAAGGTAGATGTGAACATTATACTTTTGGGTTCATATGATTGTCTAATTGGCATGGATTGGTTGAAAAAACACCGTGCTTCCCTAGATTGTTTCAAAAAGGCTATAACTTGTCTTGATGAGAAAGGAAAACAAGGAAAAATTCAAGGCATTCCAAGAGCTGTAGTTGTTAGATAATTTTTAGCCATGCAACTGAAAAATATTTTCAGGAAAGGATGTCAGATTTTTGTAGTCCATATGGAAGAGGAAGCTAGAGATAAAATGCCAAGTCTTGAAGACCATCCGATATTGAGATATTTTGAAGATGTTTTGGAGGAAATCCCAGGACTTCCACCAAAGATGGAAATTAATTTATCTATTGATTTGGTGCCAGGAGCTTCCCTAGTGTCCAAGACACCTTACAGAATGGGCACAACAGAATTGAAAGAGTTGCATATGCAACTTGAAGAGGTTTTGAAGAAGGGGTATATATGCCCAAGTGTGTCACCTTGGGGAGCCCCAATTCTTTTCATGAAAAATAAGGATGGAACCTTAAGGTTGTGTATTTATATAAGATAACTGAATAAGGCCACCATAAAGAAAAAATATCCTTTGCCAAGGATTGATGATTAATTTGATCAGCTAAAGGGTGCAAGGATATTTTCCAATATTTACTTGGGATCAGGTACTATCATCAAGTAAGGATAAAAGAATAATATATTTACAAAACAATGTTTAGAACAAGGTATCAGAATTATGAATTCACAGTAGTGCCATTTGGGTTATCAAATGCCCCAACTATTTTTACGTGTCTAATGAATGGAGTGTTTAGGGAGTACCTAGACACGTTCGTAATTGTTTTCTTAGATGATATTCTCATCTACTTTAAGTCCAAAGAGGAGCATGAAAATAATTTAAGAATGATGCTAAAGGTTTTAACGGAGCATTAATTGTATGCCAAGATAATTAAGTGCATCTTTTATCAAAAGAAGATTCACTACTTGGGGCATATTATTTCAGAAGATGGTATAACTGTTGATTTCGATAAAATAAAGAATATTAGAGGATGGAAAACACCTAGAAATGTGACAGAGGTCATATAATTTATGGGTATTGCGGGTTATTATCAAAGATTCATAAAGGGATTTTCAAAAATTGCAAGCCTAATCACTTATTTGCAATGGTCTTCCAAGTGTGAAGAAAGTTTCCAGTAGTTGAAAAACATTTTAACAAGTTCTCCCATATTAAATATTACATATCTGGATTAATACTTTGTGGTGTACACAAATGCGTGTAAGGAAGGGCTCGGTGGGGTCCTTAGTCAAAAGGATCACGTGGTATGTTTTGAATCTATTAAACTAAAGGAACATGAGAAAAATTATGCTACACATGATCTAGAGTTAACAACCATTATTCATGCATTAAAAATGTGGAGGAATTAACTCACGGGGAAGATATTTGAGTTAAGAATATATCATGGTGGTGGTGGAAAAATTGACTAAGGAAGCACATTTTATTCCCGTAAAGACAACACACAAGGAAACACATATTGCAGATATTTACATGAAGGAAGTTTCCAAGTTACATGGAGTTCCTAAGGAAATAGTTTTAGACAAAGATTCCAAGTTTAAATCCCAATTCTTGCAAGGTTTGTTCAAAGTCTTTGGGAAAAATATGAACCTCAATATAATGTATCACCCAGAGTTGGATGAACAAACATAGAGGACCAATAGGATAATTGAAGACATGCTCAAGATGTATGTGATGGACTAGCCATAAAAATGGGAATATTGTATCCACTTAGTGGATTTTGATTATAATAATGGGTATCAAGCCTCATAAAAAATGATCCCATTTGAAGCTTTATATGGCAGGAAATGTAACACACTAGTGAGCTAGGATAACCCAACAAATAGAGCTATCATTGGGCCAAAGTTTTTAAAGCAAACATAAGAGAAAATGACAAGGATCAAGCATAAATTAAATGCTACCCAGGACAGACAAAAAATCTATGCAAACAAGAACAAAATTTGCATAGATTTTAAAGTGGGAGAACATGTGTTTCTTAAAGTAAAAGTGAAGAGAAGTTCGATAAGATTGGGTTGCTGCCCAAAGTTGGTAGCAAGATATTGCGATCCTTTCAAAATATTAGAGGAGATAGGGACAATTGCATACATCCTAGCATTTACTGTATCCTTTAGAGTGCATAATGTTTTTCATTTATCATTATTAAAGAAATATATGCCTGACCCTAACCACATAATTGATTGAACTGTGATCCAAGGTGGAAAACGAAGGGGATTTTCGGGTGGAACTAGTACACATCCTGGAATGAAAAGTAAAATTTCATAGGAAAAAATACATAGGGATGGTAAGAGTTCAATGGACCTTTCTTGAAGATGCAACATGGGAGCTTGAAGAAACTATGTAGGAGGAATACCCACAAAGTTTCGCCAATTTTGAAGAAAATAGAAATTGAAAATGCAAGACTCCATTTTTGGGTAGCTAGAGTTGCGAAACCACATCTCCAATTATTGGGTACCTATGATGATAGATTTGATAAAATAATGGTGTATCCCAATGGGATGAAGGTAGAGAAGGGGGCACATTCCTTGGGTTAGCAGGTTGAGAAGAACACGAGATTTTGGTTGGGACTTCTGTTGAAGGGCAAAAATTGCATAATTTAGTTTTATTTTATAAATATTGTGATGTAAATTTGTATATGGTATTCAACATGGTGTTGTGCATTGAGTGGGAATGTAACATCCCCCCTATAATCCCTATTTTAATTAATGCATAATGTAGATACAAATGTGGCTATGGCCAAGCGATGTAATATGCAAAATGAATTTTCTATTTTTAATAAAAGTAATGTGATTCCAGCTACTAGGAATATGGATAGAGATGGGGGCTGAGTTTTCCACAAGAGGAGAGATTGCCTAGTGAGTGTATAAGAGAGACCTAAGGGGAAATGACTTATGAGTATTAATCCAAACCCAATTTTCTGAATTTTATTATCTTTTGAGGAAACCTTCTATTTATGTTTGAGTGTGAGAGAGGCCAATTATTAAACTCATGTAAGAAGGTGGGTGTGAGAGGCACATCCCATATTTAATGGAAATCACGGGGAAGAAGCAATAAACATTGGGCAGAGTGAGAAGTCAATTGTCTTAGGAAATTAGAGGAAATTTGTATGTGTTGTCATAGGAATGTTTTACACATGGATTTTGGTATGAACAATAAGAGAAAGAAAGGAAAAATAACACTAGAGATGGAGCAAGGAGGCTAGGAGAATTTAGGAGCATAAAGGATCATTTTGGAGTGTATTTGAGATGGAAATTGAAGAGCCATTTTATCAAGCCTGAAGAGTGAACTCCTGAGTGAGTTCCACTATATCAATAAGTGTTGTTGTTGATTTTACTGGTGGTTATTTTTCCTGGCAGTGAGTTCCTTGGAGTTTCCAACAGAGATATTCCTATATACCTTAGCTAGAGAGACGATGATAAATGATTGGGATTCCCAATGGGCCGAGAGAATTAAAGTGGTACATTCCTTGGGTTGGGCAGGTCGAGAGGAAGAGAGATGGAGGAAATTTGGGATAGTTGAAGGATAATATCAATGTGTTATGTGATTGTTGGCGCACTATGAGAAGACCCAGGGTTCAACATGAATTCACCAACAAAACCCACATATACTTCCCTTTTGGCATCACTCGCGAACATGTGAAGTCTCACCCGAGGTATCTATGAGAATTGTAGGAATTGAGTTTCCACAGTGATTAAGGGATGGGAGGCAGTCCTCATAACCATTATACTTAACATTAGTTCATTATACCTTATATCATGTGTGCATAAACATAATAACATGTAAACATATCCAAAACAACAAACATATATCATATGTGCGTAATAGACATAACAACAAACACATCATGACACATAGAAACCATATTTAACATGGTTCACCTAAAATGGGCTATGCTCACAACAAACRACTTCTTATTATATTATTCAGAATCATCCATTAAAGAATGTGTGCATTTCTCTCATACATCATGCCCTTGTCATTATCCTATCTCTCTATATATCTCTATCGCATATATTGCATCACATACATTTCCTACTTCTTACTCTCCGACTTTATCCTTACTCAAATACGACTCTTTTTCACTACTTGACTACTCTCTATCCAAAAAACATTACATATTTATACAATTACAATAGGGCTTAGCCCATATCGATGGACCCAAAACTCCTAATGGATTCAACGATATTCCTTCATTTGCGCGTGCTAGTCCCGAAAGTGCGCCAATTGTCTTTCCTTATTTTGTGCCTGCTGTGTAGTTCCCAAAACTAATCCCAAAGTCCTGTCTCAAAAATCCCCCACCACTCACTTGTGGCTCATCCTGAGTCACTCAGGCCTTCTGCTGTGCTCCCTTCCACGTCACAATGAACTTCTCAAAAGTTTCCTTTGCAGTTGCGACCTTCTTTTTTTCTTTTTCTTATTGCATCAAAATCCCCTCTTATGCAAGATTATATAATGTGTGCATAAACATAAACCTTATATAATGTTATGGGGGTCTTCAATTTCTCGACATTATCTTGCACTGCTTGCTTCACTTTTCCTTGTGCAAAAACAAGTTCTTCTGCCACCCAAAAAGAATCCTCCTGTAGAAACTGAAGATTCTACATGAGAGTCTGTTGTTCATCTCTTATTTGGTTGATATTGAGGTACAATTGTCTATTCTCAAGTATGGCAGTCATTTTTTCTACTGGTGTTAGAGTGCTCATTTTTTCTTTGAATTTTCGCACCTTCTCCTGCACAGTCTATAACCTCTATTCCAATGCTTGTAGCTCTACATTCTCCAATAATTGATTCCACACTTGTGTACTCTCTTCATACACATTTGGAAATTCCTCATCTAAGATCCTGATGCTCTCTATGGTTTTCACACATGACTTCTCTCGTTGCTCCCTTTCCTCTAGTGGGGTACTTAGTGTTGTGAAAGCTTCCAAATATACTATTTTTATGTGAAAGACCTGGATGAATTCGATTATATTTGTCACTTTATCTTCCAAGGGAATATCTACTTCCATTGGTACCTCTGGGAAGTTGTTGTATAACTCCTGCATTTCCTGTTGCAACCTTGTTGTTTTTTGCACGACCTCATCAGGTTCCAACATGAGTTTACTATACTCTACCTGTAGTGCATAATTTTCTGCATTTACTTTGGAAAAATCTATAGAAGTCGATTCTGTGTGCAACTGGATTTATTGTGTAATGCTTGTATGCAAGCTGTGTAACACGTTCATCAATAGATGTGATAGAACTAAGTCAATATGGATTAATGTTTCTATGCACTCCTGCATTTCTGTCATGGGGAACTCTATGGCCTATGCAGATATATTCATTATCTGATGCTCTGCTGATGATGATGGATGTTGTGATGTTGTTGGTCATGACTCTATTATCTTTTCTATGCTATTTTTCTATTCTTACTCTGTTGTTCAGATTGGTGCTATCCTGGTTGATTCCAAAATATGGCGCAATGTAGTTATCTACTTCTGCACATTCATGTGCATTTCCTCCTGTTTCTGTGTAGCTCAAAGAAATTCTTCTTTAGTTACTTCTTTGATACGATCCCCAATATTATCCAAATCATCCTCAGTTAGAGGCTGGATAGCTACTTGCTTTGATTCTTTCCTCTTCTTGTCCTTATGTGATGATTTCTCGTTGGGGTGCTCCTTTCTCTTCTCTCCAGTGTGTGGTGTTGTTTCCTGAGTGTCACCTGCACCATTCACTTGTTATTCATGTTCATGTTCTTCTTATTGATCCTTCCCTAGTTGTTGTGTCTCCTTATGTGCTATTTCTGGGACTAGGGTTTTCCACTTTTCTTCCCATTCATTAACAATCTGGTTGACATCTTGTTCTGTCAGTGTGTAACTAGTCGGAAACCATTGTTGATCCAGATCCCTCTTCCCTTGAATGTACATATGGTGCGGCCCTACCTTGAATCATGCAATTTATTTGTATTCTTCAACTATTAGAGGTAGAATACGCGATGCGTCCTCAATGCACTGTCAGATTATCTCTTGATATATGTAGAAGGTGATGTTGTTATCCATTTTCCTGTTCTTGTTCGCGATATGCCACAAAGAAACATATCTCGTTGCCAAGAACAGTTGATGCATACCTTAAAGGAATTTGGTTTATTTCGAATCCCTCCAAGAAATTAATGCGATCAATATTAATAACCATGCATAATGGAACTATGTTCCTTTCTCCTGTGATTCCCTATAGTCGGTTAAGAAATGGTTCACCAAAAATGTCACCTAGTTCATCTGCACACCTACTGCTCACTTCTCAATTGCTTCTATTATTCCCGATGGCACCTGATCTCTACGACACTTCTTTAGTAACTTGCAAGACAACACCTTCCTCTCAAACCTGTTAGAATCATGATTGATGCTCACTGTTGGGTATGTGTTATATTCTTTGCATGTGTGTGTGTGGGTGTGTCAGATTCGACAACTCAGTCTGAAAATCCCTCTAGTAGTGTTCTTTGTGTCGTGTGCGTCAGACACTTCCTAGGGGGGTCCCAGGGGGGGCAGGTATACCCCCCCTATTTATGCGCAGCATTCGGGGCAACGACCCAAAATTTTTTTTGGGCGTTTTTCCTATTTTAGCGGATTTTGCTATTTTTAGCGATTTTCTAAATTAATCCCGAATTAAGGGATTAGGTTTTTGGTATCTACAAAATATATAAAAACATTGTATATATATTGTAATGTGAATGGTGAAATTAATACAATGAAGCGTTGAAAGGTTTTCTCTCGGTTAAGGGTTTCTGGTATAAATCTCTGTGTACTATGTGGATGAGGCATTGATTAATTTCTGTTTTGCTTAAGAATCTATATGCATTGCTTTACTTCACATGTTTAAAACTTACATGTGGTATCAGAGCTCATTTTTGGCTTTAGAATTTGGTTTCTTCTGAATCCCTCCAAGCAATTAATGCGATCAAGATTAATAACCATGCATAATGGAACTATGTTCCTTTCTCCTGTGATTCCCTACAGTCGGTTAAGAAATGGTTCACCAAAAATGTCGCCCAGTTCATATGCACACCTACTGCTCACTTTTTGGTTGTTGATATTACTCCTGATGGCACCTGATCTCTACGACACTTCCTTAGTAACTTGCAAGACAACACCTTCCTCACAAACCTGACATAATCATGATTGATGCTCACTACGTCTAATCCACATGATCCTCTGTGCTTGCCATAGTTTTCCTTCATCCTTTCTGCTAATGATTTCTCATGAGTTTTATCTATGAATAGAGGTAGTGGGTTTTCCCCTGCTGACAAAACACATATAATCCATGCAATAAGTTGGGTGTCAATTGACACTTCCCTATCCAACCATAGGAACTCTCTGTGGATGAAACTCAACAATAATTTGACGCAGATGTTGATTTCTGTGCTTCCGCGAAAATGTGGGATCTCCAATAGGTTCAATATGCTTGTTCGCTATAGTTGTGTTGCCCACTCCTACGACTTGACCGTGAGTACAAGTGAGTCCGATCTGAGTGTTGTGCGCAGATAATTTTATGGTGCTAACTCTGGAAACTTCTTTAGATCTACAAGGTCATGGTATGAAAACTTCAGGATTCCTATTGCACCCAACATATCTCCCTCAACAATGGCCCTAGGTGGAATCATCGATGTAACTAGGTCGTACTTCGAATCCTTGGGCAATTTGACTATTTTTTCTGTTGGCTTCATGGGTGGCACATAAGCTTTGGAAACGTTTACTAGATATGACGCCTCTTCTCTTGGGTTTTCTTCCTGCATCGGTGTTGATGCCTTCTTACTGCATGGTTTCTTAGTCTGCGATGTTGATTCTCCTTCTTTCGGTGGCACCATAGCTCTCTGTAGTTCAACTCTGTCTACAACTCACTCGACTCTTCTTCATCTCTCTGTTCTCTTCAAATGTTCATGCAAAAATAACCCTTTCTCGTCACCCCTTGTTTTCTTTTATAGGATGTTTTCAGATGTTATCTTCCTCTTCACACCCAGATTCTCATCCCCATTCAATTTTATTCACATTCAATTCTCATTCATATCCTGCATTAATTTCGTATTTTCTGGTAGATCGTGGTCTAGATTTTCCAGCCTATCAAAATCTCGTTGCCATTTTTCATTTATGAATACATGTTCCCACCATCTCTCCATTATGTTTTCTCTTTAATGATTTTCCCATCCTTTGCGCAGGTCCTTATCTCGACTCTTCAATTCTCCTTTCTACATGTAATTCAATTCTCCTTCCTTTCTGTGACATTCTCTTGTTCATCTCTTTTTTTGCTAATTTGACTCTTTGAAAACTACCCAATTCAGAACTTCAATTCTCCCGTCTCTTCAAATGTTTATCGTGACTTGTCTCATGCTCTTTTATTTATTTTTCTTTTCTTTTTCTAGAATACAGATACTATTGTACACGTCCCACACAATCATGATAGTGTGTGGAAGAACGGTTGTCCCTATACAGTTTCAACCAACTACCGTTGAGCAATCCTTCCATGATTTCCCCATTCAATTTATCCAATTGAAAAAAACCTACCTCTGTTATAGATATTATCACATACGGACCCAACCAATGCATTTGGAACTTTCTAGGGTGCTGCAAAAAATGCTATCGTAGAGAAAAACTAAGTCTCATATCTGGAAACTCTTCTGTTTAATACGTCTGTCATGCCAATATTTTTCGCGCACTTTTTGAAATTGCTGATGAAATCCTAAGACGAAGCAATATTCTTCTATTTCCACTAACTATGATAATATTTTCTCTACTGCACCAAAATCTGTAATCTTTGTTAGTGCGGAAATGCGCATACTTGGTATGATGAACTCCATAGGCATAAATGCTTCCTGGCCATATAATAATCATAATGGTGTCTATCCTGTCAACTTATTACATGTAGTACGACATGCCCATAGTAATAAAGGTATCCTTAGGTCCCAATCATCTCGATTCACATTACATATATTCATCAGTGCATGCTCTAGGATCTTGTTAAACACTTCCACTATTCCATTTTCGTGAGGATGATAAGGTGTGCTGTTCTGGTGATGAATATGAGATTCTTCTGTCAAAGTAACAATTTTTTTTTCCAAGAAATGTGTTCCCTGATCACTCATAAGGGTTCTCAAACATCCAAACCTTGTGACAACATTTTCAAATAGAAACCGCGCAACAGTCTCAGAGCTAGAATCTCTGACAGGTTCTGCTTCAGCCGATCGGGTCAAATAATTTGTCACAATGATTATACATATTGCTCCTGACCTTTTTGTTGGTGGGTTTATTTTTCTAATGAAATATACTTCCCATTTATCAAAATCATGCAACGTAACTTGCGATATTAAAGGCATCTCATCTCTTCTAGATGGATTCCCAACTCACTGACATACATCACATGTATGATAGAACTCCTTAGCATCATTATAAAGGATGGGCCACCAAATTCCTACGTGCAAAATATTTTGAGGTGTTGATTTCCCTGCATAATGGCTTCCTACAACTCCTTCATGTGCCTCTGATAGTATCATAGGCCTCTCATGCTCTGATACACTAACTAAAGAATACCATCCACACCTAACTTATACAAATTCCCTGCTATAAGCTGATAATATGTTTCCTTTACTACTAATTGCTTCTTCTGTGCAGTTGTAAATTCGGGTGGGGATACTACTGGGCTCAAGAATTGGACAATATATGCAAAGTAATCATCAACCATATGTACTGTGAAAAAGTGTGCATCTGGTAGAATGTCATCCAAATTTACTGCATCTTCCCCTGTTAATATACTCGACAAATGATCAGGTCCTGTATTTAATTTTTCTAGTTTCACAATCACTTCAAAATAATACTCCTGAAATAATAAAATCCATATGCATATCTCCCTCCCCAACAATGGCTTATTAACTATGTATCTCAAGACAAAATTATCTTTTTTCATTTTGAAATCTGATCTTAGAAAATAATGCCTAAACTTCTGTAGTGCATACACCATTCCTAGTCCTTCACACTTTGTAGTAGTATAATTCTTTTCGGTTCGAAAACTTTCTGCCAGAAAATGCAATGGGATGATCCAAACCTCCTTCCCCTGGATGAGATAGGAATGCACCTAACACTATAGTTGATGCATCTACATGGAGATGGAATTTATTTTTCCAATCTGGAAATACTAAAATTGGTGCGGTAACTAGTTTTTGCTTCAAAGTATGCAGACTTTGCTGACATTCCACATTCCATTGAAACTTGACCTCCTTCAAAAAATTTTCCAACGGGGTTGCGATTTGCACATATCGCCTAATAAAATTTCTGTAGTACCTCGCGTAACCCAATGTTGCTTGCAGTTGTCACACTAATGTAGGTGGTGGAAAATCAATAATAACAACAATCTTCGCAAGATCAAGTAAAAGTCCTTGTTTACATACTACATGACCCAACAAGATACGAAATGGTGCACATAAAATAAAATTCTTCAGGTTCAAGGAGATCTGGAACTGTCTACATCTGTCCAACATTAAGCACATATTTTCAATATGGTCCTTCAACAAACTAAACACTATCCAATCATCCAAATATACTTTTAGAAATTTATGAATAAATTATTTAAAAGCTGCGGAAACAACTTGGGAAAATACTGTTGGTGCATTTTTCAATCCAAAAGGCATGAATGTATACTGATAACATCCCCATTCTATCACAAATGTTTTATTATGCCTATCCTCTAACACAATCTTAATTTGGTGATACCCAGAGAATCCATGAGTAAATGAGTAGGCTTCTTGTCCTCCTACATTCTCCAAAACTTCATCTGTAAACGAAGTAGGAAAAAAATCATGTAAGAAAACATCTTTCAATTTTTGTAGGTCCACATAAATTCTGATTCCACACATTTTCTTGTCCTGAATCACCATTAGAATAATCCATTATGACTCTATGATAGGTTCAATAATCCTAGTTCCCAACATCTTATCTATTTCTACTCTCACTTTCTGCTTATATACTGGGTTCAATAGGTATTGTCTCTACTTCACTGTCTAGGCATCTGACTTCAAAGGGATCCTCATCTCTCCTAGATCCCCATCAATCCCTTTCATTTATGAAAAAGTTTTCAGGAAAAAGGCCCTGGTATTCCCGCAGTAAATCAACAATCTTCTCGATAGTTTCTTCATTCCAGTAATCTTCATTGTTTGCGAACTTGGGATTATCCTTTGTACCAATATTCACCTTGTGTGTTTTCAACGGCTTTGCATACTTGATAGATTCAAGCTTGGGACCCTCTACTTCGCACTCTCCTTCAGTTTATGGTATTTGTAAATTTCTTGGGTCTTCGTCTTCCTGGTCTTTTCTAGCAACGTTGTAGCATTCCAAAACCTCTTGAACAATCGTAGAATATCTAGGCACACTACATAAGGTTACTAGTCTCATCAAGTCTTCTGATGTAAATATCTTGTTCTTGATAAACTGCAGATTTGTGTCAACCAAAGGAGCATCATCTTCAAAATTGAAAGTTACCATGAAGTTGCGAGTCAAATCTTCCCAGTATGTTTTTACTCTATGTACTTCTAGTTCTAAATACCAGTTCTTCAGGATCATATCGAAAGTGTGTAAAAAAAAGTGTGTCTATTCCTACTTAGGTACTGAGATCCATCTTGCAGTGCACTATGTAAGATGATCTGTAGGAAAACTCAATCCAATATACTTCTGCACAATATATTCAGTATCTATTTTGGACCTAACCTGTAAAAACCTTCTTCATTGCTACCAATTATCTATTCTATCCTTATGCACAACCCACCATCTTGCAGGAGTCACTTTCAATGCAATATCTAAAGCTAAAAATATCTGTTGATATGGTATATGCAATTCAAATTCTTTTACAAAAATATCTACATCTGTTAGTCCGTCATACTTTTTGGGATCACATACGTCAACTCCAATCCAGTGCAAAACGTGGGTAATACGAGCACATATCCTTGTAGATACTTCATGTAATGTATTATACCAATGTTCCAGGTTTTCTTCTGAATCTGACGCGCAATAATTGATACTTCGCCAACTAAGTATACTCTCAACAATAGGATTAATATAGTCATCCATCCGAGAGGTCACATTATAAAGTTTATCGAGTTATTTTCCCATTGCCGGTTCTACATCTCACTTCCCTTCCATGGGATCCAATGGCACAATAAATGTCAAGTATGCTACTTCAAATATCATTTGTCTCTCTTTCAGATCAATATTGGTCTAGTTATCAAAATTCCAATCGATTCCAAGTAATGCTGGATAAGGTTTACTACCATCCACTATCTCGATCACTTCAAAATGTCGTGTGATGCACACTCCATCGATGTTAACATTCACCCCTGTTAGTATTACAATAGGAACAATATTGTGATGGTTTTATGTCCTCAACTGAATAGGTGACTAGATCAACTTTGATTTTCCCATCATTTCCCATGTCTTCTTTGGAATGACGTTCACATCGGATCCTAGATCCAAGACGATATTATCCATATCATAGTTTCCTACCTACACATTAAGTCATAATTCCTTATTTGTCCTTTTCGTGCACTGTACTTGGTTAACTTCTTGTTGTGCAATAGGTTCTTCTGTTGATTATTTGGGTTGGTTGTCATTGATGTCAACCCTTGAAGAAAGTCCGGTAGCACAAAGTGTTGGGTAATGGACCCAAGTTTGTTTGATGTATAATGGTATGAGTTTTAATATATTTGAAGGTAAGAATATTCTATATGGATATTACATGTCATTCCATTTCCGATGGTATGTGGAATGTCACATAACTCCTCACGGTTAGAGAGTTATGGCCATGTGAAGTTGGAGAACCCTCATGAGTCATCTAGAAGCCCCAAAAGGTGAAAATAGTCAAAGTGGTTGAAAAGAAGAAATTATTTAAATAATACTATTCTAGATGGATAGTACATGCCATTCCATTTCCGATTGTATGTGGAACTTCAAATGACTCCTCACGGTTAGAGAGTTATGGCCATGTGAAGTTGGAGAACCCTCATGAGTCATCTAGAAGCCCCAAAAGGTCAAAGTAGTCAAAGTGGCTGCAAAGAAGAAATTATTTAAATAATAAAGTGAAGTGATGAGTGTACTATAAGTCAAAGTGGATACAAAATAAATTATTTAAATAATAAAGTTAATGGAGAAATTACTAACTGGACAAGTGGTTATCCCTAAAATAAGGAAAGTGGTTTAAGATGGTTAGAAGGTAACCCCTTGAGGAAGCTACATAAAAGTATAAATAAGAGGCAAGGGTCTCTCATTGTAATCACACTTGAGCATATTGAATATCTATAAGTGAATGAGGTAACCAAAGGATATCTAAGGTGAATTTCAGAGAGAAGGTGAAATAAAGAAGTCTGAAATTCAAAGGAGGATAAATTCTTTTGATGATGCTTTTTAAGGTATGTTATTTACAGGTCATCTCGCCATTTTCGCGATAATTTTTTTTTCTAGAATGATTCAGACCGTGAAATCTAGAGACCATTGAGGAAACATATCCAAGTATCTGTGATAAACATTTCAGCTTGTGGGTTGTTGTATTTTTGGATTTACACTCCGTGGAAAATAGGGTTTGTGGCTAGTTCTGAAACTAGTCTAAAACAAGTGTTTTGGGTAAAACCATCATAACTTATTCATAACATATCCAAATTTAGTAAAAAAAAATGCATTGGTTAGAATACAGTCTGTAGTATTCTATGTACCATTTTCAGATCCGTACAACAAATATTCCATGTGGGACACGCTCTACAATTTCTCTCTCTAGAATAATCCATAATTCAACAAGGTATGCCATTTTTGCTATAAATCCTTTTTTGAGAGGTTCCAAGTAGTGAAACCTGGAGGAATTGCATAAAAGTCACTAAAGAACATTTTGTAATATTTTCAGATCATTATTCATTACAAGAAAATAGTTATGATTATTTCAATTTAGGGTTGTTGACTAATCCAAAATTAGTCATGTGAGACTAAAGCAAAGTTGGATGAAAATGATAGTCTCTTGTTGTTAAAGTTAAGGAAGGTTTGCGGTCATATACA
>JZKD02S1673854.1:795714-806921 GCA_000966675.3 Picea glauca
ACTTCCTTATTTACCTCTATGATCTGCTCAATAGTTTACTAGTTGGAATATCTTTTAGTTTCTACCTCTACTATCCTTATTTCACTCGGACTTGCTTCATCAAGGTTCAACATGACTTCCATTCCAAATTATTATAGAAAATCATATGAGGAATTCCACAATATTTTGCAAGCTTTGGTTGTTGTCTTCTGAATGCTTCCAATGTCTTCTAGAAGGGGCTTCAAATAGGACCTAATCCTTTTTTTTTTTTTTCTGACATTGTATATTGGAAAATTACTTGGTGACTCATGATACAAATTCTTCCAATCTATGATTCTATCAAATGCATCCTGAGCTCTTTGATACCTTCTCCCCATATCTTCCATTTGGTCAATTAGCTTTATCTGGTCATCCTCATTCCTTTGAATATTGTTCATTACACAAAAACATTCCCTTTGTACCATTCTCGACTCTTCATTGGTAGTTTTGGCCTCTTCTTTTACAACTTCCAAGATGAGATATCCTTTTTGGATTTCTTCCATGGCCTTTTCAAGTTTACATTTGTATTGTTCTAACCCTAGATTATTGTGCTCCAGTTGCTCTATGAACTTGCTAACATGTAGGAATTTTGTCTACAATTTTGCTACCTCCTGTGCATGGTTTTCCTTCAACTTCTCCATTTCTTGTGAATGTATTAACTTAAGTGTATTCAAATATTTCTTTTGTATACCTTCAACTATGTGGGTCTTTCCCTTGAATTTTGAATTTAGTTTGTCCCTTTGAATTTGTAGCACCTTTTCCATTTCTTCTGTGGGAAACTTCTTTGCAATACTAGCTTCCCTTTTGAATTCATCAGTTATACTGTCCCAATATGTTCTCAACACTTATTCTAGTTCAGGTACTCTAGCTTGGGAGGTGTCCAATGCAACACCTAATTCATAGACTGGCATTGCATTAGCTCCTACAAATGCATTAAGAGCTGAAGCAGTTTGCAGAGCGTTGTTCTTGGGATTTGGGCCTGCTTTCCATAGAATGGACCTTTCGAAAAATCCATGGCTGAGATATTTTTATGATCTATTCATCTTGTTTTATCTCTTCTCAATCCCTTTCATTTTATTGTTGTAATATTACACACCAACAACTACTACAACAACTTCTAGCTCCATCACTTGAGAAGATATGAGAAATTCCTTGGGATTTCATTCAAGGGGGTGCATTCGTGAATATGCATGTTAATTATGATGACATTTGGGCTTGTTGCATCAATTTTATCCTCATCGAATTTTCTCTTCTTTTCTCTCTCTTCTTGCTCCTTGGACTTTTGTAATGCCTCAACTTCAGTAGCCTTTTTATTTTCTTCTTCTTGTTTCCTTATCTATTTCGCAATCAACAACCATTCTTTGTCTTTATTCTTCCTATTTTTCCTTTATCTCTTGCTCCACATCATATTGTGTTTTTGCTTCTTTCTTAGCACTCATTTTCTTCTCTTCAACAATTTTTC
Source organism: Picea glauca (assembly GCA_000966675.3). Taxonomy (NCBI): domain Eukaryota; kingdom Viridiplantae; phylum Streptophyta; class Pinopsida; order Pinales; family Pinaceae; genus Picea; species Picea glauca. The sequence goes on from JZKD02S1673854.1 coordinate 797,195, forward strand.
TTAGGTATTCATACCTTTTCTTCTTCTCTTCCATATTAGGTTTCCTTTTGTCTTCTTCCTTCTTCTTCTTGGATTCATCTTGTTCCTTTTTCTTCTCCATTTCTAGCTCTATTTGCTTCCTTTGGAATTATTCTTCAGCTTCCAGGGATTTATTCAATATCTCATCTACTTTTTTTCCTTCTTCATTTTCTTTTACTTCCTTCTTATCCTAGTCTTTAGCTAGAAGAAATACAAATTTATCCTTGGCTATTTTTCTTTTCTCATCCTCTTCTCTTTGTAAATTTTCCCTTGCTGACTCATATTGTAACATGGTCAGTACCTATTCAAAGAAAAAAGGATCCTTTGAATATTTATTCTACATAGTTTACTTTGTGTATTATAGGATGTGTCAATCCAACTTCCTTGATATGTTCACTCACCAAAATTCTTCGGTCATGTCCCTTGGGATCTCTTGTGCATAAGCATATTTCTTGTGGAGCTTCAACTTCTTTCCTAGAATGATGGCCATTCAACAAGGTGTACCTCCCGATATTCAAAGTGAATTTGTGCCACACATTTTTGTTGCTTGTTGACAAGAAATATGCTATTCCTTCCTCTATTATATCATAGGTAATTTCCCTGGCCAACATCTTTTCAGGAACATACTTTGGTAGGAGGTGTGGGGATTAGGAAAACCCATTAATTTTGACATAAGTGTAATACTTCCCTACGTACTAGTCTCCAATGTCTCTAAAGGTTTCTATAGTCCCTTGTGATATTCTATGGGGTGGGAGTCCAAAAATTATGATAAACATAGGGGCTACGAAATAGTCACATATATCATATATGGACTTATAGTAGTTAATTTCCCACATTTATGGATAGTAAATATGGACAGGTTATAGGATGGGGATCCATTCCCATCCTAAGTAAGGAAATGGACAATAGAACATATTGCATCTACGAGATAACTCGACATGAAAAACCTGGGTTTTTTCAAACTTGGAGCTTCTTTGACTTTCATAAAATGTTGAATGTGAGTATATGCACCCAATTGAAGACTTGGCCTATTTTGACCACGATATACGCCATCAAAAACCACTCCATTTGAAAATGAGTACTTGTCTCCTCACCATATAACCTACATATCATACTACTCAGTAGTATATAGGGCCTTTTTAGATATTGTTTAGGAATTATCCTTTCTTCCTTCTTGAAACATCTTACTTTGTCATTCCACCAATCTTCCATCAACTCTTAGAAGAATTTTTATCTTCACCGATTTTTTTTAAGAATGTCTTGTTTAGGGGTACTGCAGATTCCTAGAGGTGGTAATGGATGCTTATGTCTTCTGTGTTCAAGGATTCTATCAGAATTCTTGACTCATTCAATACAGTAGATTTATCCTCATCAAGATGAGTGAAACACCACCTTGTGGAGTCATTGTATGGGAAAAACATTAGACAAGTTGCTATGGCATGCATACCACTTCTTTTGATGTTGTGGGAGGCTTTAAGGTCTTTATATTTAGGCAGGAAGCCTCCCTTGTTGAAGATATTGTATATGTGGCGTTGAAATGTTTTGGTTGAGAGTTTTAATTTGAAAAATGTTCTTCTACAATGTTATCAGGAAGGGAATATCAAGATATTATATTAGAATGTTTCAGGACTCTCATTCCTTTCAATGAATATTCCCTGAGGAATATTCGTTTCTCATATAGGGAATCGTGCCAATAATAAGACTTTATACATTCTCATGCATGAACTACATTCATTTAGCGTGTGAAAAACATTTACCAAGATTAAGTTTTAAACGATCATCCTTTAATTACCTTAAATTAAACTCATCGGGATGAGTTATCTGAGAGGAGGGAATGTTGAAAAGTTAACTCCAAAAGGAGATATCTCGAAATTTATATTGGAGAGGATCAATTGAGACGGGATCATTGGAAGAGATACAAGTGTATGGTTATTACTCATTCCAATGATATTTTCCTAAAGGAATATTATGTATATAAAAAATAGTGCTTCCATGAAGGAGCATTATATGTGGGTCATGTTAAACTCTTCGATCAGTTTAAATTGGCCAATGAGCTATGGGACACTAAGTAATATGAACGATTATGTGAGGGACATACCTACATGCGTATAACTCCCACTTCATGCATTAGTTCCTTTGGGACAATCACTTCTTGACATGAGGTCACAGGGTAAATTCCTTACAACATAACAGAGCTCTTGTACATCGGGTAACGATCATCGAAGAGATTTCATCGAAATCGATAGTGTGCACAATGTGAGACCCTTTCATTTTTTATGATAAGACATCGATAGAAGGCATCAAACAACCTATCAGATTTCAGATCTTAGAAAGGAATTTGACAATTGCATGTTGATTGATCCTGAGTGTAGAGGTCCCAATGAGGAATGATCTGATATCCCTTAGGGAATAGTCACATGACTGAAGATTTTCCTTGGAACCCAAAATAAATTCTAGTTCATTTATTGAGAGAAAGGGGCTAACAAATGTAGGGTAAAACTTTAAAATATCTCTGATCATCATATCATTCTTTGGGTAACCCTTAGAATGCATGTATAGAATAATAGTTTTATGTACCAGTACCGAATAAAGTTACTAGTGATAAAATTCCTTGCTGATTTTTTTTATAAGGGGACCCATTGAAATTCTATGAGACAAAGAATTTCAATGGGTAGTTGTGGTGTCACAACAAAAGGCTACTCAAATTAACCTTCTTCTACATTGAAGTGCAGACAATCTTCTCATCCACATCCAAGCTGATCTCTACCTTTTTTCTTGAATCCTTTCATAGAAATTTCTTCTTCTTGGCATCCTTCTTACAATTCTTTGGATTAAACTATGGATGTAGCTTCAAACACTTATCTTTGGTGCGACCATTTATATTTCAATGGTTTCAATGGTTTTTTAGATCTTTGCAATAATGTGCAGTGGTTGTGATCTTCTTGTATTTTCCTTTCCACTTCTTCTTCCTGTACTTAGAGGCAACTTGGTGGTCTTTCTATTTAGAACCACTTGGTTTTCCTTTTTTATGGGGCCCTATGTTCTCTAGATACAACACTTGAACACAAGCCCCATCAATAGCCCTTGGTTTGAAGATAATCACTTTCTTTCACAAATGACTTTGTAGCCCCCCTAGATATTTGATGAGTACGTCTAGATTCTTAGGAGAGATACCTAACATGATCTCTATATTCTCGAATTCAGTGGTATACTGTTGTACACTTTTCCCTCACCTTTTCCTCAAGTGAGTCCAACAGATCCATTGTTCCTCTATGTACCCAATATGGTATAATTGGGTCTTGATGAGGGTTTTTAAATCCTATCACTTAGTTATTAGTAGATCACTCTCCAACCTAAGTGTCTTTATGTGGCTTTCCCACCAAGTTAATGCATGACCCTCTAGTTTTTTGGTTGGGAAAATGAAAATTTCTTCTCTTCATCTATGTTATGGACACTGAAATACACTTCTAACTGTTGCAAGCAATGATTCAAATTAACAAAATCTATCTCACCTTGGTAGGGTTTGATGTCCACTTTCTCTATCATTTTAAATAGAGGTTATCAAAGAGTGATGTAACTGGAACTTCACTTCTCTTTCTTGGGATATTTTCTCGATTACTTTTCTAAATCTTCACTATCTCATAGTTTCTCATCAGATCCATATTTTGAGTGAGAGCGACTAACCTCCCTGAAAAGTCCGAACTTGTTTTCTAGAGCCACCATGAGGAGGGCCATGTTGAGAGAGATATCAACAAATTTCTCTTCTAGCCTAAAAAATCTCTCTTCCATTGCTTCCTCAATATTGTTATAAAAAAAATAATCTTTGATGGATGAGGTTCCATGGGTTCCTTCTTAATACAATTCCTAGATTCTGCAACTTTCGACAAATACCCCAAATAAAACTCCTCTTATACCAATATGAGCTGTAAAATGCTATGGATATTCCACTGGAATAGTTTATCACAACAAATCTTATATTATACCAAACTCTTTTATTATGCAGGTTTATTTCCTTAAATCTCAAATTTATTAGCACTATCTAATTTCCTGAATTTATGAAAATAAATGAAATACGAAAAAGAAAGAATAAGGAAATGAACAAACCATTAAAAAAAATGAACACAATATGTACCCCTGCAAACCCGATATAGGATAAACCCCATATAGAAGGTGAGGCCTATGTTTTGCTCTCCTTTTTTTAGTTATGAAAATAAAGTACAAATAAAGAGGCACTCACAATGGAGTTTCATTTGACATTGTGGCTTGAATGGATGCTACAAAATCTCCTACCTCCTCTGTTATGCTTTCAAATTACCATCCTATATTCTCTTCTCAACTATGGAATGAGTACAATGCTAAAGAATGGAACCCTTTATCCTCCTAGTGGAACAATATTTAACATTTCCTGATAGCCATCTAGGGTTAGGGTTTTTTCATCCTCAACCCTCAATTAGTGATAAGATTTTGGACCTTCTAGAGTCTTCTTGAAATTACACACGTGTCTAGCCCCACACATGTGAGTAATGGGGGTTGGTGTGGCATCCACTTGTACCATAGTGGTCAATGAGGTAGGTTAACTTATTGGATGCATAAATTTCACATATGAGCTCTGATTGATGTGGTTTTGCATCGTTGGAAAGGTCCCAATCTATAGAACAACATTAAGGGGATGGAATATATGCTTGTAAAGTTTTTAAAAGATGTTGTTTGATGCCTCAAAATGGATCTGGAAGGTTTTGAATCCCAAATCTCCAAACTAAGACCTACTGCTAAAATGGGCCATACAATCCAATTCCTCAAAAGTACCAAGATAGATAAAAATTGTATAATGATCCAATCCATATAATTTCCCATATCTATTCCCTATGAATTATTAGCCTTGAGTATGATTTAAAATATAAACTACAACAATGGATGATATTTCACTCCTTTTCAACCCCAATCAACAAGGAAACCCAAGATAAAAGTGATCAAGGTGGATATTGGTGGCCACCCACTTGTTCCACTAATTCAGAATGATTCTACATCTTGGCAGTTTTTTCTATAGTTTTTTGGGTCCCAAACTTGCAGGGCTGTTTTGAGGCCCTAAATGATGTTTTTCTGGCCCAAAATCACGTAGTATGTAGTTAAAAGGTAGATTCTAGGATAAAATAAAATTGTACTCCTCAGCTATACCTTTTCGATGGTGTATTGAGCAGTCCAAACAAAGATCGTATGCAAAAGTTGTTCCCTCGGGAAGTTGACGTATCGACTAACCACATCGGGGCTCACAAACCTTTTGGCCCTTCATCTTCTCGGGTTAGGGTTTTATCATTAATCATGATTTATGTTAAACATATTTTTTTGCCTCTTTGTAATCAACCTATTGCGAATGAGTTTAGTTGACACATCTCTCTTCAGATATAAGCTATCGCCATTCTATGTAGCTTGTGTGCTTTGCATTTTGCAGTCTTTTGTATTCCAGTCAATCATTAATAGAATTTGAGTTTTACTGTATTACTGTGTTCCTTGCAATATCTATATGTATTTCCTTGTCATATATCTGTTATATCTCTGCCTTCATGCCACTCTTAATATAATCTGGATTAAAAATATACTAAATGTGTGCCATCAAGTTTCATCCCTTTAAGGCAATCTTATCAAGCATAAATCAACATTCAAATATACTTTATGTCAAATAGTAAATTATAATAGTATGTATGTATTGTCTTATTCAAAATAAATGTTAAAACCCTTAATGATTTCAATATTAACTTATGTCAACTCGACAATATATAAGTGTTGGAAATTACCAAATGATGAAGACAATGATAGATGAAAATCAAATTTACAATAAGACAATTATAGACAGTTGAAAAATTCATGTGTGCACACACACACACATAAGATGAAATTAAAGTACATACTTTCGTCTCATAATAAAATGGTACAACCCTCCAAACTCTGCAAAACCCTATACCGGGAAAACCAAAAAAATCCTAACTCCACTAAAGATTCTCCACAAGTTAGAATCAATGCTAGCAAGCCTCTGTGGCAATATGACTTCTCTTATCTTCTTATTCAATAAGTACAACCCTAAGGTTTATCACCAAACCCTAACTCCTCGCATCCTTAACGTTGAAACCCTAAACCTAGGAATCTCCAAGAAACCCTAATGCTCCAAGATAAGAGAGATGATACAAAGAAGAATACACTGAAAGAGAGAGACTAGTGCGTTGATCTCTTCACCACTCTAAAACAATACGACGATGAATAGAAATGAATGAAATGACTCTCTCCTTCCTCTATTTATATGAGAGGTAAAGTAGGCCAACAATATAAAATGGGCCTAAACCTCTACAAGGAACCTACAAAACACAAGTATGCCCACATATATGAAGCACTACACTCCAAGGGTACACATGTCAAGATCCAAGGTGATGTCATACACACGTGGGGATATAATGCAAGGAAAATCTAGGATATGTGCCCAAAACTCCTCTTCTAATCTTATGAGGACTCCAATAGTCCTCCTAAGCCATGTGCTCCACCAGATCTGTTGGGTATGTGTTATATTCTTTGCAAGAATAACCATAGTGTCTACTATGTTGCGTCGGGGGTTCAGGGGCAACGCCCCAAAGATTTTTTTTCCCTCGGGAAACATGTCGCATTTTTTCCTTGTTTTTCGTGTCACCTTGATTTTCATGTCCATTGTTAGGTGGTTTTTCGGCACATGGTTTTTGCTGATGGTTTTCTATTTCCGGTTAAGGAATTAGGGTTGTTGACTAATCCAAGTCATTGGTTTAGAGTTTTGGATGCCACTTTCTCCTATATGTATATTGTATTGTAGGAAATGTATCACCATGAATGAATATAGAATATGCTAGTTTTCCTAGTTTGGGTTTCTAGGGGAAAAATCTATGTGTAATGTGTGTATTTTCCATTGTATCTTTTCTTTTATTTTATTGAAAAACTATTTGTAGTAAAATATTGTACAAGGTTAAAATCTACATTTGGTATCAGAGCTTTGTTGTCTTTAGGGGGACACCTTTGTGGTCAAGGGTTTGGCTCATGACTGTGATAAGCCTTGTTACAATGGGAGATCTGTGGTATTGATTTTTCAAGTGAAAACAAATGGCGAGCAATTCAAAAATGGAGACCGAGAAGTTTAATGGGAAATTTTTTGAGCTATGAAAGATCAAGATGGAAGATATGTTGGTGGATAGAGATCAGTGGATTGTGGTGGATCCAGGTATTGCACCTACATGAAATTCAACAGATGACTTGAAAACATTGGATCGGAAGGCGAAGAGCACAATCCGACTATGTCTCTCAAATTCAATATTACTGAATGTGTCAAAGGAAGCTACAACAAAATATTTATGGGATAAGTTGGGGAAGTTGTATCAGTCTAAGTCCCTAGTAAATAAACTTTTCTTGAGAAAGAAGTTGTATAACCTGAGGATGAGAGATGGAGACTCGGTGGAAGAGCATTTGAACTCCTTCAATACTATGGTAAGTCAGTTAGTATATGTTGAGATTAAAATTTCAGATGAAGATAAGTGAATCATTTTAATGTTCTCTTTACTGGACTCGTGGGATAGTCTGGTTGTGGCCATAGGTATTAGTACAAATTTTGGAAATAAATAGACCTAAGTCCTCAAGTGGGAGATATAAGTCTAAGGGTAAATCTAAATCTCCTGAAAAGTTTGTAAAGGTATGTTGGAGATGTGGAAAAGAAGGGCACTACAAGAAGTAATGCAAATCCAAAATTGAGAAAAAGAAGGGATCTGAAGAAGCTCCTTATACAGAAGAAAAGACCTCCAAGGAAGAAGGAGGGTATGTGTACTTGGATTCTTCAAGAACACATGTATATCATGAGGCATGGTTGGTTGACTCAGGTGCATCCTTTCATATGACTCCCCACGGGGAGTGGTTCTGTGAATATGAGAGGTATGATGGAGGTAATGTTTTCCTAGGTGATGACTCGACAACCAGAATCATAGGACAAGGAAAAGTCAAGTTGGGGATCATAGATGGAAGGATTAGAACACTACCTAGTGTTCTTCACATCCCAGGTTTGTCCAATTTTTTTTTTTCTGTACGAAAAATGGACGATGCAGGGGTAAAAACAATATTTGAAAAGGAAACCTACAGGATGGTTCAAGGAGAAATGGTGTTGCTGAAGGGAGGTCGGTTTGGAACTTTGTATAAGCTGAAAGGAAGCACTATTAGTGATGGGTGTAATAGTTCAATTGTTCCTAATATTAGAATTGAATAAGAAATAACTCCTACAGTCTCTGGAGAAAAGGTTATGCTGTGGCATCAAAGGTTGGGGCATATCAGAGAGAAGGGTCTTCGACTACTACACGATAAAGGTATGGTTGAAGGTATGTATAATTTATCTCTAGATTTTTATTTCTAAGAACATTGTGTATATGGGAAGTAGAATCGGGTAAGATTCCCCTCTGGTGCAACGAGGGTAGAAGGAATTTACAACTAGTTCACAGTGATGTGTTTGGATCTGTGTCGGTTCCATCATTGGGAAAATCTGTGTACTATGTATCATTTATAGATGAATTCTGAAGGAATACTTGGATATATTTCCTTAGAAGAGATATGAAGTATTTGACTGTTTTAAAGAGTTTAAGGCTCTTGTTGAGAATCAATCAGAGAAAATAATTAAGGTGTTGAGGACAAATAATGGTGGAGAGTTCCGCGGGAAGGAATTTGAATAATTTTGTAATAGGTGTGGTATAGAAAGGTAGAAGACTACTTCATATGCACCTTAGCGGAATGGAGTTGTAGAAAGGATGAACAAGATGTCGATGGAAAAAGCAAGGTGCATGCTCAGTGGTGTCGGGTTAGGGAAATAATTCTAGGCAAAGGTAGTGGGTATTGCATGTTACTTGGTCAACATATCACCCTCATCAATGTTGGATGACAAGACTCCACAAGAGGTATGGACTGGTAAGAAACCTTCTCTCACACATCTCAAGCTATTTGGTGGTGAGGCCTATGTTCATGTTCCAAAGGAAAACAAGAGTAAGCTAGATAAGAAGGCTGAAAATTGTATCTTTATTGGGTATAAAGATGGTCTCAAAGGTTATAAGATTTGAAACCTAGAAACTAAGAAGGTTGTGGTATTTATTGCCAAGATGTGGTATTTAGAGAAATGAAGGATGTTGTTAAACATGAATTCCTACCAAGTAAGGAAGAACCAGAGAAAATAGAGTTTGATTTAAAGGATGATGAATCAAACTCTAAAGAAGAACATGAATCAGAAGAAGAAGATCCTCATACTCTAGTATTGAGGAGATCGGTTCGAGAAAGAAGGCTACTGGAAAGGTATACTCCATCTGATTTTCGTTCAAATTTTTCTTTGTCTATTACTGATGATGATCCTAGAACTGCCAGGGAGGCAGTGGATTCAGAGGATGGAAAGCTCTGGAAAAAGACCATGGATGAAGAAATGGAATCCTTGGATAAGAATGAGGCTTGGGATGTAGTGGAGTTTCCGACTGGAAGAAAGCCCATTGGCAACAAATGGGTATTTAAAAAGAAGCTGAATGCATAACGAAAAGTGGAGAAATAAAAAGATTGGTTAGTAGCAAAGGGTTATTCCCAGGTTGAGGGAATTGATTTTGGTGATATTTTTTCTCTTGTTTCCAAGTTAACTTCTATAAGCTTTATGTTATCTGTTGTTGTTGCATTTGATTTTGAAGTAGAA
>JZKD02S1673854.1:814208-843505 GCA_000966675.3 Picea glauca
TCATTGGGCCCAATATATGCCTTTGTGCCTTACCTCTTAGTCATTTCCTAAGGTACACTATTTTAAGAAGAAATGGAAAAATAGAACCCTAAATGAATGGTTCCCACCCAAAATGCAAATGTGTTTCCCCCAAATGTTATTAACTCTCTTATGGTATTGAATGATTGAGGAGATGATATATTTCTATGTTGAGATTTTATAATGAAATTGGTATCATGGAATGACTAGGGCCTAACTAATCCTTGCCACATACTGATGCTCCAAAGAGTACTTGATATTGTTTATGATTTAGATATATTATATGTTTGCAAGAAGTTAAAGTAGTTAATTTGTTGTTGAATATGGCCCTTGAGGAAATACAGTCGAACATTATTTTTTTTATTAATCATATAGGAGGTTCTAGGAATAACAACAACGATTTACTGTACCCTTGGTTTTCTACTTTCCTTGTCAACCCGAGGTCTGTACAAACTTAAGAGGTGATATGCATTGTATGTGCAGTATGCAATTGTCGGTAGCAAAGGTTTGAGACTAATCAAAGGCTGGAAATGTGCAGGAAAATTAAATGACATAAAGCATCTCTGAACTAATTGATGGAAGGAAACACACCAATTTGAAATTGTAGCTAATCTAGATTGCATGAAAAGAACTTATTCTAACTGCATTAAAGAATATTGAATCAAGAAGATTAATTTGAAGAAAAAATATGAATTCAATCTAAGCTATGACATAAAGCAGTAATAGAAGTAAAGCTACACTAATGCATATGAATAAAACAAGCTAACCCTTTGATCAATATCAATCTAAATGTCCTTTTATTGTTTATTGATTCTTTCAGGAAAATAAGATTAAGCTAAGTCAAAATATGAAGCTAAAACAAACCTACAGGAGATTTCTACAGGTATTGTGCAGCTCTACAGGAACTATATAGTTTCTATAGGAAAATCTTATAGGAAGAAAAATGGAGTCTAAAAAGGTAGTGCAAGTCTTTAAAAGCATGAACAAATATAGACTATAAATAAATGAAGTGAATCTATGGTTCTTGGCCTTGGGAGGAACCTAGGAGTGCTCCAAGAGGCTATTGAACATTTCTACATGATGCCTGTTGCGACTAGATAACCTATGATAACCTTGACAAAAGATAGAATTAATTATGTAAAGCTATATTAAACTTCAAAAGAGAATACAATACTATCTAAGCATGCATGAACACTACATAAATGGTAATATGGTCCTTGATCCCTCTTGGATGGGCCCTACCCAAGAAGCACGGGGAGCCTAAAAGAAACATTAATAGACTGAAAGAAAAACCATCTTTATTTCATAAATATCAAAAATACATCAAGAGTGGGAAAGCTCTGAGTTCTCAATACAAGTCTTCAAAAAATCTCCACACAATACTTCTCCAAAATTCTCTACATCGCTCTCCTAGACTAGAGGTCTATATATAGTTAGAGAGCTCGACCTCCTTTCCTAAATCAAGGAGAGAAATGGGTAAATGAGGGATCTCGGCCCTTTACACATGTATCTTCAACTGCTACTGATAATAAGTGGTCATTAGTGCACAAGGAGCGCTCTTGGAGGTAGGTAGGGACAATTTCCCTTGATCTTTGGTTGACAGCTCCTTGAGGGAGACAAAATTCAATGTTTCTAGGAGGTTGGCGCCCTTGACTCCTGCAATTCAACCTGGTTGGTGGAATACATGTCTTTTGACAAAAATATTAGTGTAAAAGGTATATTATACACAAAAATACACCTCAATCATACATTCATTAAGAAACATACAAAATACCCATGAATGACTATTAAATATGGTCAAAAGAAAAAAATAAGTCATTTTATGGTGGAAAAATGTGCCAAAGATGAGCCTTTAGAATGGATAATAATGAGGCTCATCATCACCTCCCAATTGAACTTTTGCACACCCTTTGTGCAACCAAAAATTGTATTTTTGTTCTTACTATTGTTGTTGTTGTTGTGTACCCTACTGCTGCTACTTACTAAGATGTTGTTGTTCAATATTTTCCTATTTTTCATCACCCTGATGTTGTTCAATGCATTGTTGCTTCTCAACAAATTGTTGTTGTTCATCACCATGTTGTTGCCTAGTAAATTCCTATCTCATATCCCAGGCCACATATTTGGTGATAGCTTGTTGATCATGGTATCCTTTCTCCTTCACATTGCTAGCCCATTCTTCTTCTTCCTTTTCTGAATTGAGATTAGCCATAGGTGTTGCAGGGAGAAGAAGTGGAGGGCTCATCCTTAACCCAATCCATCTAGTCTTCATTTTCCTCAGAGTTTCTTTGTACCAGGGTGTCCTTAGGAGGACAAGTTGCAAGGTATTGGGGGAGTGAGGTTCCCTAATCTGTAAATCATGAGGCAAGGAGTGCCACCTCCCATGGCAGGCCTCTATTGCTTCCTCTCTCAATAACCTGAGTGAGTCATCAAGATGTGTTATTGGTTCCCTTTGCTTAACTGTATAACCTAGAGTCACATCCTTATCTAAAGAGAGACTGTGATGATTGTTGATGACATCTTTAGGCTTGGTAGTCTCAACTCGAATCCATAAGGGTGTTATATGTTCTTCTTCCTTATACTTCTTGAATTCCTCTTCCCTCATTTCCTCACGCCTTAGCCATGTTGCAAAGGCCATCAATTGGACATCCCCCACATGTGGATTGGGATTCCAGTTGTAGGGGTGTGTCAAGATGAGGTTATGCAGGTACAATTCACATAGTTTATCTCTTTCCTCCATATCACAACCCTGGTATGCATATAGGAAGTCTTTGGGGGTATCAAAGTTTAATTTCAAAAATTTAGCCAGATGTGCAATCTGATTCCTATGCCATTGTTCTTGTAGGAACAATGTATATGTCCTAGCTGGTGGTCTACATTCCAACATCTCTACAGAAACTTTAGCTATTATTTTGACTATTTCTTCCATAATTTACACATGTTCACTCTTCTCATGTAGATCTCTTCTTGCCTGGTTTAATTGCTGCTGCAACTTCTGGTTCTCCACTCTCAACTTCTAGATGTATTCCATTTTCTCCACAGTCATAATTTGAAATTTTTCTTGCATAAGTTGGAGTTGTTGTTCCAATTCCTATGAAGCCTCCTCTTTTTGTTTTCCTTATTATCTTCTTCCACCCTTTTCCACTTGATGACATCAACCTTGGATTTCTCTAATTCTAACAAGTTTGCATAAATAAGTTTTTCCACAATGGTTTTTGTTTTGGAGGTTCCTTTCATTGGCATTTCTTCTTTCATTACTATCCTCTTGAGGCTCCTTACCCTTTGTTTCTTTTTGTTGTTCTGGACTAGGAGAGTCCTTGACCTCTTCCACTTGGGATGTGAAGGTGAGTGGAGTGGTTGACACTAGGATTTCCTTCTTTTGAATCTTGATTTTGTTGGAGCTCCTTCTTTTGGGGTGTACCCATTCTGCACTAGTGATTTTCAAGGGGATGACAATGGGGTTTCTAAAGAAGTCAAGGCATCAACAACTTCCTTTTCTTTTTCATCCAAGTTATGCTTTTTATTTTTCTTTTGTTGTTTTGACTTTTTAGGCCTAGTGATTCTCTTAGGTTCTTCTCCCTTTTTATTTTCTTCCTCACTCATTGCTTCTTGTGCTTCTTCAAATGCTTGTCTGTCCATGTTTATGAAATATTCCCATAGAATTCTATTCTTCAAACTTCTAAGGGAATATGAGACTATTATCTTGATGAGTCTGTGATGTGCTAAGAATTCTTGTTTTCCTCTCTGTACTTTTAGGTTCATCTCTTTTAATTATTGAAGAAGGAAATAAGGGATGCTCATGTTCTGGTGGGGTTCCTAATTTTAAGGTGCCTTAGTCGGTGCAATAGTTTGAAATGGTAAGAATAGACTACACTCATCCTTCCCTCACATGTGATGTATTAGATGATATGATAAGCTAGCTCTAGCCATGGGTGAGGGAGGCTTTCCCTTTTGATGCCATTTTTATCCTCATCAAGTTTCTCATTTTGGAGGAAAAATGCCTTCTTGGCATTAATGGCTTCTTGTCTTTCTTCTTTATCCCAAGGAATACCCAAGGGCATACTAGAAACCTTGCTGATGGAGGCCTCATAAAGTCTAATCGTTAGTCCCCTTATTGTGGTAACATATTATTGTTCCTCTATATTATGGATATTATGAGCAAATTCTATGGATACCTCATCATCAAATCCTTTGAGTCTTTCAAAGTATCCCAACCAATCAAATTAGAAAAATTTCTACTATCTCAGGGTTATCATAAACCTTGAAAGGATCTGTTGGTTCTCTCCTTTTGAATCCATCTCCCATGGTTGTTTTCAAGGATGATGAGTTGAGTTTCTAAGAAGAGAGAAAGGCTGGAGATTAGTTACTAGTTTCTTGTAGATTGTTCAAGTTGAATTGTTCCTTAGAGGGGATGATAAATTGAGCTGGTTTTATTTTTTTAGGCAAACATGGTGATAAAAAAAATTCAGCAAGGGTTTTTCTTCGAAGGATAGAGGAAAAATGAGGGTTTTCTTGACAATTCCTAGATTGAAATGTTTCTCTGCAGTTGTTTATGTAGAAACAAGTTTCTATAGGAACTTTGTAAATTACAATTCTATAGGATGCATTTTCAAAGACTCACAAGAAAAACTTTGGTGCTGAAAGGATTTGGCTAGAGTTCTGTCACTCTAAAAACAACCGAGGAGAATTTAACCAAGGAGAGTTGGTTCAAGTTTAATCACAGAGCTCTATAGGATTGTGACTATGAAAAAAACGGGTTTCTACAGGATGTGATTTTCTTGTTGTTCAAGAAACATAAAACCTTCCAGCAAATTACCATAAGTAAAAAATATATAGAGATTGAAGTAAATGTAGCAAACAATTGAGATTTAGGGTTCTTCCTCTGCCTAGGGTTTATTTTCTACCTGTAATGATTATTTTCGCATCCTCAAATTCTCTGACTAATTGTTTTACTTTCCTTCCTCATTTGCAAGCTTGCCTTCCTACTTTCACACAACCTAAACCACTCCTTCTTTCTTCCAATTCGAAATGGTGCTATGATTTTTCTATCTCCGAGTTGTGCCCCCAAATTTTGGATTGCACTTCTTTCTTTTCACAACAATCGACTTGATGTTTTCATAATTCCTTAATTCATGCTTTTAACTCAAATTAATGAACCTCCACTTAAACCATTTAATCTCCACACACCAATTCAAATCTTGGCACGAATTATGCCACCCCCCACTGACAAGACATGAACATTCTCATTTTCATCACCTTATAGAATTTATGAATGCTTGACCACATGAAATATATATATATATATATGAGGCTTAATTAAATGTGGATAGGATAGATAGTTATGTTACCTTTGTTTACCTTTGCATGCACATTAATTTTCTTTTTGCATGTGGCTGGAGGTGGTTTGTCTTCTTGATGGTTCTTATAGATTCTCTTGATTTTCTTCTCGATATCAGATCTGAAATGTATTAGGATATTGCAACCTCTAATCGTGCTACAAGATACAAAGCATCTTGTAGATTTGTTTCTGTTGTGATGAATATTTTCTCCAGGATATAAAGTATCCTGTAGAAGTTGATTTTTGCTATCCTGAGGGTGTATTTGATTAAAAAATGGTTGGAGAAGGTGGTTGTATTTATGATATTTATCATTGAATTGCTGATGTTGGTCTTGACTCTCATTGCTTTCAATTATTTTTAGAAATGACCTTGTTAGGTTGATCCTGTAGAATTTTGTAGGTTGATCTTGTAGAATAACCTTGTGGACTGTTTTTATTGAAATAAAAGGATAAAATGAAGCATGTTGGATATAGAAAGTGGTATAGATGATGGAAATGAAAAACATGGATAATTATATGGAGATGATGAAAAAATTTATGTATGAATGATGAAAATCATTGATGGAAATTTGAGAATGCTTATTGTCCTTATTGAGTTTTATTTTTGTCGACTGTAGATTTTATTCTAGTGTAGATGACTATCAAAAACAAAATGTTAGTACAAAAAAATATTTTCTTGTTTTCTTTCTTCTTCTTTTTTCTCTTTTTTCTTTTTTTTTTTCCAGTTTTTCTTAAGGAAGAAGTGCCATCACTGGTTTTCACCAATGCCTTGCCTCATCAAGCTTATGAGAGTTTTTCTTGATGAGGATATCAGTTTATTCTTCAGTTCTGAGACTGACTAAATTGGAGGTTTTCACCCTTAGATCTGTCCTAGATTCCTTTGGAAAGTTTTCATCCAAGATTTTTTTTTTTTTTTTCATATCTCTTTATTGGGATGGATTGAGAGCATTTCTTCTATCAATCACATCCAGATTTTGTTTCCTCACTATTGCTATGAATTATTCTTTTTTCAAGGGTTTATTGTAAGTCTTTAGTATGAATCCATTCACCAGTAGGGATATTCCTTCTTCATCAATGGTTCTGATCTGCATTGAACTATTATGATAACACTTTTCAATAATGTAGGGTCCTAGCCACCTTGTCATCAAATTCCATTTGAAGTCCTTAAACCTTGATTCATATAATAGAGCCTAATACCCTTATTTGAACTTCTTGTACTTAATATTCTTGTCATGCTAATATTTTCTTTGATGTTGCACTACTTTAGTGTTGAAGAGGGATTGCATCATGTACTCATCTAAGGTATTCATTTGGCTCAATATTTCTCTTTGTGCTGACTACAAATTCATGTCTAATTCAATTATTGTTCTCAATGTATGATATTCAAATTCAATAGCACCATAGACTAATTCAAAAGGAGTAATCTATTGAGCATATGTTGTTATTGATGTCAACGATAGAATGGAGTGTGACAGTGTGACATTGTGACAATGGATAGTGCAATAGTGTGACAATGAATGGTGTGACAATGTGATAGAAAGATAGTGCGACAGTATGACAATGGATAATGCAACAGTGTGATAGTGGACAGTGCGACGGAGTGACAGTGTAATCGTGCGACAGTGTGACAATGTGATAGTGTGACAGTGTGACAATGTGACAGTGTGATAGTGGATAGTGCGATGGTGTGACAATGCGACAGTGTGAATAATGTGACAAAGTGATAGTGCGACAGTGTGACAGTGCGACAATGTTATAGTGTGACAGTGGAAAATGCGATGGTGTGACAATGTGACAATGTGAAAGTGTGACGGTGTGACAATGTGACTTTGCGACAGTGAGCAGTATTGAACTGAGCAGTATGGATTGAGCAGTATGGAACATAGAAGTATGGAACTAAGTAGTGTTGGAACACGTTTAATTTTGAGATTTTGAGCTTTAGATTTTGCCTCTTAGAAATAAAATTTTCACCCAAAAAGGAAAAAGAAACTTAGAGATTCGCCTTTTAAATATAAAAGATAAATTCATCGCTTGTTGAAAAGTCTTTTACGATATCCACCGTCGATTAGCTACTCTAATTTTATCAAACGGTCTTAGTGATCTCTGAACTTAGAAGTTGCTTGAGTTTTAAAGAAAGCCTCTAATGTTCGCTTCGGAGCTTCACGCTTTGGGTATTCTAGAAAGTCTAAATAATGAAAACCGTGAATGCCGAAGTGCTGAAGTACTTAAGGATAATTCAAGGTTTAAAACATGATAAAATAAAACATAAAAGTGAGTAATAAGAGATTAACTTCTTCATGAATTTGACCTTCAGAAGATTTGTACCCTAATTGTACCCAACACTCACGAACATCGAAGTATTAACGATATGTATGATTGGCTAAAGTTAACAATTTGAATTGTGATTAGAATTTTTTATTCAGTGAAGAAATTACAGACTTCTCTTTTTACAGGTAGGCTAATATTATTTCCTCAAGGATTATGGCACCACGAAAAGTTGCAAGAAAACTTGATGGATCAGATTTCAGAATCTAGTGGAACGATAAATTAGTTTGAAAGTTGGATAAACTAAGAAAAGGACCAAATATAACAGGGAAGGGGCTAAATCAATAGAAAAGGGAGCCCAAAATCTCCAAAGTGCTAAATCCTCGAAGTGGAGGATCTCCTGCCTGGTGTCTTCTTGATTTCAATGGTAGAGATTTACTTTGGAATTTCGGGCTTCGGGAGTTCTCGCTTCATACATCCAGCTTTCTTCCGAAGTGGTTATCACTGAAGCGAGAGATTTGGTGCCATGTGTCCTTTTGATTTGGACGACTGAGATTTACTTCGGAGCTTCAGGTCTTCGGGATTTCTTTACTCAACACTGCTTGCCTCCTTCCAGAGTATGAAATAGGCGAATACAGAGATCGTCTGACACGTTTTCTCCGCTCATATCGACAGATAGGAATTGCACGAAATTCACTCTATCTTCTCTACATATGACCATGAGATGTGACCTCGACTTAAACTTTGGGCACTTATTTCACTTTGTGAGATCTAACAGATTATCTTTTTCTTGCCTAGATCAACGACCGAGAGAGATTGTGGGGTGTAGAGTTGCATGGGGTTTAATTTTGAGAGGCGGTCCCACAATTTAAACCGTGATTTTATCTCAGGGTTACGTGTCATCACCAGATGCATTGCGGGGTGAAAGACGGGTTACCTCAAAACCATTTCTTCACACCCTAGAAAAATAGAGAACCCATCACATTTTCATAGCCTCTCATCCCTCACCACCTATATCCCACTCTTATTACATGTCACCTCCCGACAGACACACCACCTTCCCATAACGAGCTCTCGTTGAGCTAGTTGTCCAATCGCCATCACCACAGCTTCAACCGCAATCATTTATGCCAGTAAACTCATTGCAGGTGACAAATGACTCGAGACACAGTCAATAACAAATACCAACCACGCAATAGAAGTCAAATACGGATCATCAATAGATGACATAAAATTAAATCCAACTAAATTTTAAATATTCCTATGATATACATTCATAACCGAAATGTTTCTTTTAGACATCATTGTAATCAGTTTCAAACCAAAATGTTTCTTTCATAGATCACTGTAATCAGTTTCAAACCGAAACATTTCTTTGAGAGATCATTGTAAATGGTTTCAAACCGAAGGAACTCATCTGGTATAAATATTAGGAGTTTCGAATGAATCAAAGGGGGGCAGCCCGAGAGCCTTTGAGGTTGGGATTGTAGTGTAGTCTTTTCAACAATACATTTGACCAAAGTAAAGAGATTCTATATCTCCTTATGATAAATTGTGTCTTTTTCATGTGTCTTGTTTATGAAGTTTTCATTACTTCTCTTTCTTCTGCTCCTTCTTTTATTTAACTTGTAATAGTTACAATTCAGTGAGACTTCTGTTGTGATTAATTAAGAGCGTTCTTTCAAGTGCAATTTTTCCTCTGTTATGTTGTGGGTAGAACAAGACCTGTATTTTAATTGTTTTTCCTTATTTATAAGTTATATTTTTTCATAGCATTTCCTCTATCTTCCTGTGAGTAAGACAAGACCTATGTCCAAACATTTTAAATCATTGTCATTCTTCTACCGAAAGGAAGACCAGATTTATCAGAATTGGATACCTGGATTTTTCTTTCAGTTTTGTCTATCTTTTATCTTCTATCCATCCTTATGATTTTAAATGGATTTAGAAGATGAGTTCATGCCTCTTTATTTCTGATTTTTAATGGTTGAAAATTTCTTTCAGACCTAGTTCTAGAAGCCTCCAATAACTGTTCAATCACCCATTATTATTCTTTTCAAAATGTGCTAAGGCTTGGCTCTGTTATAGCCTAGAGTCAAATCTTGTGACAACAAGTAGTATGGGACTAAGTGGTATGAACTGCGCAGTATGTTCTGTGTAGTATGAACTATGCGGTATGAACTACGCAGTATGAACTGCGTGGTATGGACTGTGACGGAATGGACCATGACAGAAATTTGTTCATTTGATTTATTCCATTTGGTTTAGTCAAAGAATGTTCAATAACATAATTTTGTCCACAATGTAACCGTCATATGTCCACATAATGGACTGTGATAGAATGGACAGTGATAAAATGGACTATGATATAATGGACTGAGCGGTATGAACTACGCGGTATGAACTATGCAGTACGAACTGCACGGTATGGACTGTGACGGAATGGACTATGACATAAATTTTTTCATTTGATTTGGTCCATTTGATTTAGTCAAAGAATGTTCAATAACATAATTTTTTCCACAATGTAACCGTCATATGTCCACATACTTTATTTATATGGAATTTTAATTGATAGGATCTTGATTTGGTCAAAGTGTGTCCATAATGTAACCGTCATACTTTATTTAGACAAATCATAACTAACATGACTTTGATATATTCAAATTTTGTCCACATTGTAAGTGTCACGCGTCCACATACATGAAAGTGGAATCGGGAAAAATGCTATAAGTATGGATGCGCTCTGATTGTGAAGCGCGCAAAAGTGAAGAAAAAAAAAGACTACAATTGTTCACAAGAACATAAACATAAATATGCAAGTCTGCATTGAAAGGTTTATTTTTTTTCCGAAATGAGGGTGGAAGGGTGGTTCTAAGGTGATTTTTAGCTCACTAAGGATTGGAGTCCTCATCATTTGTATCAGGTTGGTTCTTGAGAGGGTTGGAGTCATAATTTGTACCAGGTTGGTGCCTGAGAGGATTGGAGTCCTCATCATTTGTAACAGGTTGGTGCTTGAGAGAATTGGTGTCCTCATTATTTGTGACAGATGGTTGCCTATTGAATTTTTTTATTTCTGCTTGTTCTTGTCATTAAGTGTGCACTACTGATAACTTAAATGGTTGGGAGAAAAGAAAGATACATAAATTTAATACAATACTAATTCACGCACCCCCCTCTCTTAGTATTACTGTGAGTTTCAACAATTGGAATCAGAGCATGGTTCCTTTAGTAACAATCTAACAACTGGAAGGTAGATCACATAGAGAATATTGCAAGTCAATGTTTTTATTTCTTCAACCAGACCTCCTATGTTCAATGGAACACATGTTTCCTTTTGGAAAATCGGAATGAGGACCTACTTGATTCTCTTGGTATGGAAATGTGGTAGATTGTGATAGATGGTTATAAAATCCCAACAACTCTTCCAAATGATAAAGTTGGTAAGAAAAATTACTACAACAATGCTAGATCTATGAATTCCATCCAAGGTGGACTTGCATAAACAAAGTTTGTTAAAGAGATGCAGTTGGAATCTGCAAACGAAATATGGGACAAACTGGTAAACAATTATGAAGGCGACGAGAAAGTAAAATTGGCCAAAATTCAAGCCCTCAGAATGTGATTTGAAAGTATAAGGATGAGTGAAGATGAGAATGTTGCAATTTTATTTCTCAGAGTAGATGAAACTGTAAACACTATGAAAGGGTTGAATGAAAATATTGAAGAAGTTGTGGTAGTTCAAAAAGTTCTAAGATCTCTTCCCTCAAGATTTGATTCAAAAGTATCTACTATGGAAGAAATACATGAACTAGATAAACTGACTATGGATAGGCTACATGGAATACTGACTTCCTATGAGATGATGACTAAAAAGGATCATACAGATCTAAAGGATGCAATTTTCAAAGAATCAATCAAATAATCAACATATCAAGACCATGATTCATCAGAACACTTCTCATATGAAGAAGAAGCTAACTTTGTAAGAAAACTAAAGAGAGGCTCTGGGAAATATAAAGGTATGTTACCATTTAAATGTTTTCATTGTGGTAAAGTTGGTCATTTTTCTTCTAAGTGTCCCGTCAAAATAAATAGCATCAATGAAAATGAAAGAAAAGGAAAGGATAAACCTAGTGATTTTAAAAAGTCTTTTAAAATGAATAGTTTTTATTCAAAGGAGGATAACAATAGCTTTGAATAAGAAGAAGATGAGCCTAATATAATCCAGTATGAAAAAATTCTCATGGATTTGGAGCAACACAAATATGATCAAACATACGCAAGAGAGTGTGAAGGTGTAGTAGACATGGAAGGAGAACTCATTAGTGCTCTGGAGGAGATTTCCCAACTTGAGAAAAAGAACAGACTAAGAAAAGAATAGTTGCAGGTCTAAAAAGAAAAATACATTGAGGTTAGTGAAGAAATAGTCATCTTAAAAATCCAGTTGGAAGAAGCAAAAAGGAAAGAAGAAGTATTGATAAATCAAATAAAAGAAAAGGAGAATAGTTGCGACAAAATAGAAGCTGGAATAGTTGTCTTAAGAAAAGATTTAGAGAAATCCAAGACTCAAATAAAACTCATAAATGGATCTGAAAATCTGGATAAGATCCTGAGAAATCAAAGGTGAATCAAGCACCAACAAGTCAAATAGTGGAAAGGCTACAAGTTATGAAAATGCTCTCAAGGGAAACAATAGTCAGTCGAACAATGCAAAACATGAAAAGAAGAGGCATTCCAAACTAAATCATCCCTATTATGAAGCAAGGAAGAAACAAGAGCATGAATATTATCAAGCTGGCAGACAAAGATCGATTCCCACAAGTAATTTTTTTATTCCAAGGTATCCAAATTTATTTTATGGATATTGTTTCTCTTGTGGAAATTTTGGACATAAGGTTGTAAGTTGTATACCTTTTAGATACAACAGAAATGTAAGAACAAGATTAAACAAATCTCAAAAGGTTATGGTTCAAAATTCTTTCTCTCCTTTACTGAATGGCATCAAGTGCCACATATGCAATAATTTTGGACACAAATCAAGTGAATGTAGAATCAAGTTGTTGTCTATCTTTAAGAAAGAAAAAAAAGAAGAATTTAGAAAGGTTTGGAGGAAGAAAAATGAAGAAAATTGTATGCCAACAATCAAGAAAATAAATGGTACATTGACAGTGGCTACTCCAAACACATGGTAGGAGATAAAAGTAAGTTTTAATTCTTAACTGAAGAAAAAGGTTGTAATGTCACTTTTGGAAACAATTCTCCAGCTAGAAATAGAGGAAAATGAATAGTTGTTTTAGATGAAGATAAAAAGGGAAAGACCAAAGCATAGAATGTGTTAGATGTTGATGGTCTAAAACATAACTTATTGAGTGTAAGTCAAATGTGTGACCAAGGACACAATGTTCTTTTTAATTCAAGAGGTTGTAAGGTAATGGATGCAAATACATGGAAGACTTTTGTAAAGGCGGTTAAAACTTCAAGGAATGTATATGTTTTAGACGAAGGAAAAGAAAAATGTTACATTGGTAAAACTAATGAAAGTTGGATTTGGCACAAAATACTAGTTCATCTCAGTTTTGATCTACTCGTTAAGCTCGGAAGAAAATATGTTGTAATAGATATGCCTAAAATCTCCAATCTTGAGAATACTATCCGCAAGTCATGTCAGTTTGGAAAACAATCAAGAGTTCAATTCAAGGCAAGAGAACACTCCACCACTCGACCTATTGAGTTGATTCACACATATATATATGAGCCTACTAGTACACAATCCCATAGAGGTGAAAGATATTTCATTTTGTTAATTGATGACTATACCAGACTGACTTGGGTGGGATTGTTGAAGCATAAATTTTAGGCTTCTGAAAAATTTAAAATCTTCAAGGCGTAGGTAGAAAATGAAATGGACTTAAAAATAAAATGCCTAAGGTTAGTCAGAGGAGGAGAATTCACATATGATGAATTCAATAGTTTCTGTGAAAAACATGGGATCAAGAGACAATTTTCTATTGCCAGAACCCCTCAGCAGAATGGAGTAGTGGAAAGAATGAACATGACAGTTCAAGAAATGGCCAGATCCATGCTTGATGAATCAAAAGTACCCAATTTTTTTTGGGGAGAAGCTATTCAAAATGTTGTCAACATCTTCAACAAAGCACACATAATAATAAATAGTGATAAAACACCCTATGAGTTGTGGCATGGAATACCAACATCAATAAAGAACTTCAAAATCTTTGGAAACAAATGCTACATTAAAAGAAATGAAGATAACTTAGGAAAGTTTGATTCCAGAGCAGATGAAGGTATCTTGTTGGGATACTCCTCCAAAATTAAAGGATACAAATTCTACAACAAAAGGCTCCACAATATAGTTGAGAGTATAGATGTAAAGGTAAATGAAGGACCATTTCAGTCAGTGAGGCTCCAATATCATGTTGACTTAGATGAAGAACTAGTGAAAAATGAACCACAAAATGGCAACATAAATGGGAATCAAGAAGCATAGGATTCAGAAGAATGGGAAAGAATTGGAACATCACGACCAAAGACTCCATTAAGGTATGTTCAAAAACATCATCCAGAAAGTCAAATTCTTGGAAATAAGGAGACATGTGTACAAACTAGAAGAAAAATTATAGATACATCTACCTTTGCAAAATTTGCACTATTATCCATGATTGAACCCCAAAATATTTTGCAAGCAAGCAAGGATGACCGTTGGATCAAAGCCATGAATGAAGAACTAGACCAAATAGAGAAAACTCATACATGGGATCTTGTTCCAAGACTAAAAGACAAGAATGTAATTGGAACTAAATGGGTATACATAAATAAGTTGAATGAAGATGCAGGACATATATTTAGAAACAAGGACATATTGGTATGCAAAGTGTATGCTCAAGTTGAAGGAGTGAACTTTGAAGAAAATTTTTCCTCTATTGAAAGAATTGAAGCCATCAAGATGTTTTTGGATTTTTTTTGCTATAGAAATTTCAAAGTTTATCAGATGGACGTCAAATCAACATTTTTAAATGGTGACCTCGAGGAAAAAGTTTATGTGGAGCAACCAGAAGGATTTTTTCTAACTGACAAAAAGGATTATGTCTATAGATTAAAGAAAGCTCTGTATGGGATAAAACATGCTCCAAGATCTTGATATTACAGATTAGATAGGTACTTGCACTAGTAAGGATTCAAAAAGGGAGTTGATGATAGTAATTTATACATCAAGGTTGAAGGTAATGATATGCTAATTATTGTGGTATATGTTGATGATATTATTTTTGATAGTAATATTGAGTTGATGAGTAATAAGTTTGCAACTGTAATGCAACAAGAGTTTGATATGCCCATGTTAGGAGAACTTTCTTTCTTTCTTGGCTGACAAATTCATCAATCCAAAAAATGAATTTTTATTTCCCATTGTAAATATCTCAAGGAAATTTTGAAGAAGTTTGGAATGGAAAATTGTGCACCAGTAAGCACTCCTATGACTACCGGTTGCAAACTTAGCAAGGATGACAATGATTCAGAGGTAGATCAAACCATGTACAGATCCATGATAGGAAGTCTAATTTATCTCACAGCTTCAAGCCTTGAAATCATGCATGTTGTTGGTTTGGTAGGCAGGTTTCAGTCAAATCCCAAGGAAACTCATTTTCTTGTAGTCAAAATAATACTTAGGTATTTGAAAAGAACTATTGATTATGGACTGCGGTATCCAAAAACCATAGACCTTGTTCTCAGAGCTTATACAAATGCAGATTAGGAAGGCAACATTGATGATAGAAAAAGCACTAGTGGAGGTGAATTTTTCCTTGGCAATTGTTTAGAATCCTGGCTCATCAAGAAACAAACTTTTATTTCCCTTTCTACAGCTAAAGCAGAGTATATAGGTGCAACATCCTACTGTACACAAGTGTTATGGATAAATACCAATCTTAAGGATATTCAAGTTCCTTGTGATCAAATTTTTTCTATCATGTGCGATAACACAAGTGATATCAATCTCTCCAAAAATTATGTTCAACACTCTAAAACTAAGCATATCCCCATAAAGTATCAATTTCTCAGAGAACAGGTTTAAGATCGAGTGGTTAAATTAGAATATGTTCCTTTCAAAGAGAATATTGTAGATATATTTACCAAGCCATCACCTAGGGACTCTTTTGAGTACTTTAGAGAGAAGTTGGGAATCCTTCCCACTCCGCATTCAAATGCATAAACCTTCACTACATGTTTGAGGCTACCAAGCCTCAAGGGTAGACACTCTCAGAATGTGCGCATTCAGTAATAAATTTCCATTTTCCGTTGATGTCAAAGGGGGAGGAAAATAGAGTTGCGACAAAGAGGAGCATACAACAAGGGGGAGTAAATGCCAAAGGAACACACTAACAGGGGGAGAAACTCAACAATAGAGTTTCCATAAATGACAATTTTTTTTTTTTTTTGAGAACATGTTGTCATTGATGTCAACGACAGAATGGAGTGTGACAATGCGACCTTGTGACAATGGACAGTGCAATAGTGTGACAATGAATGGTGTGACAGTGAGATAATGTGACAACAGAAAATGAGATAGTATGAAAGTGGATATTGTGGCAGTGTGACAGTGGAAAATGCGATGAAGTGACAATTTAATAGTGTGATAATGAAACAATGCGATAGTGCGAAAATGTGACAGTGTTACAATGCGACGGTGTGACAGTGCGAGAGTGTGAAAAATGTGACATAGTGACAGTGTGATAGTGTGACTATGCAAAAGGGTGATAGTGTGACAATGTGACAGTGGACAGTGCGACGGTGTGACAGTGTGATATTGTGAAAGTGTGATGGTGTGACAGTGCGACGGTGTGATGGTGTGACGGTGTGACAGTGTGATAGTGTGACGGTGCGACAATGAACAATATGGAACTGAGAAGTATGGAACCGAGCAATGTGTTACTGAGTGGTATGAACTACGTGGTATGGTCTGTGTGGTATGGATTGTGATGGAATGGAATTTGACAAAATGGACTGTGACGGAATGGAATGAGCAGTATGAATTGCACGGTATGAACTGCACGATATGGACTGTGATGGAATGGACTATGACAGAAATTTGTCCATTTGATTTGGTCCATTTGATTTAGTCAAAGAATGTTCGATAAAAAAAAAATTTCCACAATGTAACTATCATATGTCCACATAATTTATTTAGATGAGATTGTAATTGACAGGATCTTGATTTGGTCCAAGGTTGTCCACAATATAACCACCATATTTTATTTAGACAAATCATGACTAATCGGACTTTGATATATTCAAAGTTTTTCCACATTGTAATTATCACATTTCCACATACAAGAAGGTGGAACTGGGAAAAATGATATAAGTATGGATGCGCTCTGATTGTCCAGCGCACGAAAGTGAAAAAAAAAAATCAATTGTTCACAGGAACATAAACATAAATATGCAAGTTTGCATTGAAAGGTTTATTTTTTTCTAAAATGAGGGTGGAAGGGTGGTGCTAGGGTGAGTTGTATCTCACTGAGGATTGGAGTCCTCATCATTTGTATTAGGTTGGTGCCTGAGAGGATTGGATTACTCATCATTTTTATCAGGTTGGTGCCTAAGAGGATTGAATTCCTCATCATTTGTAATAGGTTGGTTCCTGAGAGGATCAATGTTGTCATTATTTGCGACAGGTGGGTGCATGTTGAATTTTTTGATTTCTGCTTGTTCTTGTCATTAAGTTCACACTACTGATAACTTAAATGGTTGGGAGAAAAGAAAAATACAGAAATTTAATACAATACTGCTTCACCCCCCCTCTCAGTATTGTTGTGAGTTTCAACATAAGCCTTATGGTAGTTTTCCATGCAATGTTGTATGCCCATGCTGCTTCTGTGAGCTTCTTTAACCAATATTTCTTGTTCATTCTCACTATTTTGGTGAGTATGTTTTCTAGCTCTCTGTTTGTGACCTCGACTTTCCCATTTTCTTGAGCATGGTAGGGTGTTGACTTTCTATGGAGGATGTTATGTTCCTTCATGATCTCTTCAATGAGTCTTGATGTAAATTGAGGGCCTTGATCAATATGTGACTATCTCCCATGGATATCCAAACCTTAAGAATATGCATTATTGAAGGAATGAAACTATATTTGATTATGTGGCATCCTTCATGGCCCTTACGTCAACCCATTTTGTTAGATAGTTCATGCACACCAATACATGTTTCTTTTTTCCTAATGGAGGGTCAATTGGGCCTATGAAGTCTATGCCCCACTTGTCAAATGGGTCCAATGATACTTGGGGCTATAAAGGAATCTCATTCCTCCTTGTTGGTTTCCCCATTCTTTGAAATTCATCAAAATGTGAAGTGTATCACCAAACATCTCTATGTAGGGTTGGCCAATAATATCCAACCTGTGAGATATTATAAGATGTTTGATTGGCTACATAATGACCTCCACATGGTTCATCATGACAAGCATGTAGGATATCATGCAACTCAGCTTCTCTTATGAATCTCCTCAAAATATGGTTTGGGAAAAGTTTTAACAAATAGATGCAACCCAAGTGTAGGTTGAACTTTTCCAGATGATATTGCATCTCTCCCTGTAGGAGAATTATTGAGGGAAATTTCATGTTGTTAGATAATTTTCTATATCAACAAACCAAGGGGTTTGTGTTGATATGTAATATAGGTTCTCATTTGGAAACTGATCATCGATCATGCCTTCTTCATTAGGCTAGTCAACCTGGACGAAAAATATTCAACTACATTTTGCTTGCCAGAATTATAATTATTTTTTAGATCAAACTGTTGTAATAACAAAAACCATCTAATCATCCTACCATTAATATAAGGTTTATTCATGAAGTATCTAATGGAAACATGATCTATATGTTCAAAAATGTTATACCCTGTAACATAATGTCTGAATTTATTGAGAGCATGGACAACTGCTAAAATTTCTTTCTTTGTAACAATGTATTTGATATATGCACCAACCATATTTTTACTTATGAAATAGATTGCATAGGGATTATTGTCTTTATTTTGTCCTAAGATTTCTCCTACAACTTTTTCTGATGCATCCGTGAGAATGTGAAATGGAAGATCCCAATTGGGACCTTATAATACAAGAGCAGTTAAGAGTTTTTCTTTTATTGTCTCAAAAGCTAGTTGGCAGTTCAGGGTCCAACAATAATCTACAGATTTGGACACAAAGGTAAAGATAGGAGAGAATATCTTACTAAAATACTTGATGAACCTTCTATAGTATCCTGCATGCCCAAGGAATCTTATTACATATTTTGGTTTCAAAGGGCTAGGAAGTAAAGTGATGATTTTTGATCTCATCTTTGTCTACTTCAATCTCTCTGGAGGATAGATGATGTCCTAAAACAATCCCTTCATTCATCATCATATTACATTTTTCATTTCTAAGGGACATATTCATTTCTCTACATCTTTGGAGAACCTTATCTAGATTGTATAAGGCTTCATCAAATGAATTTCCATAATGGGTAAAGTCATCCATATAGATCTCAACTTTATCATGGATGAGTTCTGAAAAGATGATGAGAATTTCTCTTTGAAAAGTGGTTGGGGTATTACATAGACCAAAAGGTAAGAATTTGTATGAAAATGTACCCCATGGGAAAGTAAAGGTGATATTTTCATGATCCTCAGGACTGATCTGAATCTGGTTGTATCCACTAAAACCATCCATAAAGGAAAAGTATTGCTTCCCAACTAAGACATCCAAAACTTGGTCAATAAAAGGTAGGGGGAAATGGTCCTTTCTAGTAGCCTTGTTTAACTCCCAATAATCCACACATATCCTCCACTTCTCACTCTTATTTGGGACAATAACTAGAGGAAAGACTCGTTCACTGTCTGAAATAGGATATATGAATCCGACATCAAGAAAATTTTGAAGATCTTGTTTAACTATGTCTTTCATTGCAGTATTCATCCTTCTTTGGGGATACCTAACAGGTTTTCAATCCTCCTTTATGTAAATATGGTGTGTGAAAATATAAGGGTGGATGTCTTTCGTGTCTTTATAATCCCATGCAAAATATTCAATATTTCTTTTCAACACATCTAATAGCCTTTGTTCTTGCTGACTAGTATTAAGTTTATTGTTGATTTTGAGTGTTTTTGTAGGGATGATATCTATGGTTTTGACAGTTGGATCTTCTATTTCAGTAGTGAACAATTTTTTCCATAATTCTCTGTTATTTTCAACAGAAATTTCAGATATTTTATCATCATTTATCCCTTCTATTTTCACATCATTTGGATATTGATTTTGCAGAAAATTTTCAAGGAAAGTGTCTTCATCAATTGTACTATCAGTTAAGGATGTGTTTATTGTATATATGGGATAGGAAATTTTTTGTGTCATGTATTCTTCCTCTTCTACCCACATAAGAATATTTTTTTTTATCAAAGGTTGTGTAGGAGGGTAAAGAACAATATTCTTTTAGGATAATCCATCAATGATAATCATATTTCCTACTCTACAACCAATGTGTGCATATAATGTGTCCAACCAAGTCCTTCCCAAAATGATAGGATATCCATTGGATTGAGACTTGGGTTGAAGGAATATGAAGTCAACAGGGTACTCCCAAAGAATCGATGGAGATTATGATATCTTCCAACATGCCTTCAGGTTTGAATGTAGATCTATCTACTAGTTGTAGGATAGTTGGGGTATCTCTCAAAAATATTTGAAGGTTGAGTCTTATCATAGAATCCTTAGTAATAGCATTGATAGCAGCTCCTATATAAATAAGAGTATTCTGGACTAGGGTGTTATTAGTGTGAACATTTACTAAGGGACTCCTTGGATCCAAGTATTTAGGTATAATCAACTTCCCAAGCATAAGGTCAACTAATTGTCATATGACATTTATGGTAGGAGGATATTTTATTTTTCTCCCTGGTCTTTTAGTGCATTATTCCTTGATATATTTGTTGAAAATGGGAACATCCTTAAGATCTTGTAAGAGAGGTATCTTTATGCACAAATTATTAAGCTCTCCTAAAAGTTCTTTTTCCTCAGATGTGTAAGTTTTTTTTTTTCTTGTAATATTTCAAGGTAAGGAGGTGTTTGTGGTTGAGGTGAGGGAATATCTTCTTTCTTAGATTTTTCATTCCCTATGAACTTAGGTTGTTGTTGCAATTTTTTTCATGATATGAGATTTATCTCTTGTAATTCCACAGAATAAGTCTGAAAAGTTGTATCATTGTTGTATACAAGTTGAACTTCCTTATTGTTTGGATTTGGAGAAGGTTGAGCAGGTAGTTGAGGTTGTTTAGGAAGAACATTTTTTTGAGTAGTGTTGTTAGGTTGAGGAGGAGGAGAAAATAATGTAGGTTGGAAGTTTTATGGCCTCCATCCTTGTGGATGTGTATTCCATTGATTTTGTCGCATGCTAGGAAAATTTTGGTATGGAGGAGGAATTGGAGGTACTTGGTACTGCCAAGGATGTGGATTTTCCCAAGGTGATGGGTTATACCATGGTTGAGGGGATATTTGAGAATTAGAAGCACTAAAATTTTGACTAGGATTTAAATTCAAACCTATTTGGAATGGTCGTGGTGCTCCAGGCCTCCTTTGATTGATGAAGTGTAGTGATTCCACATTCTCCTATGCTCCTCAAAATGTAGCTTTCAATCTTGAAAAAGAAGGACATTTGTTAGTTGGGTGATTTTCTTCACAAATACCACAAACATCTGTAAAGTATAAAGGGCACTCATTTCTAGGATGATTTTTAGTGCATTTGGGACAATAAACAACCAATGCCTTCTTTTCTTCCTCATGTTTCTTTTTGATCTGCAAGATATACATTTGCATGGATAAAGAGTGTAAAATATAAGTTTTCATGTCCTCTATTAATCTTCCTAATTCATTCTTTATATGACTTGTAGGGTTAGAATATTGAGATGCCAAACCTCTACTGCTTCTATCTTTATTTTTGGAGGACCTTGAGTGGTTCTTGAATATTCTTTTGATATCATCATAGTCTAACTAATATATATCTCCATTGGATAGGATATTGAATGTTTCCATCATATCTTCTCTTACTCCCCTGAGTAAGACACACTTGAGTGAGTCTTCATCCATAGTGCAAATTTGAGCTCTCTTGTATCTTAGTTGAAATATCCCTTCAAAGTCTTCTAGAGATTCATGAGGTCCTTATTTCATTATGAAAATATCATTCCTTGCATCTCTTTCTCTACTATAGTCTTTGTATATTTCACTGAAGTTATTTTTCATTTGATCCCAAGTAGTGATACTATTTCCCTCCAAGCTCATAAACCATCTTAGAGATGAATCCTTCAAGGTAGAAGGAACAAGTTTGAGTTTCTATTTGTTAGTGGTATAATAATATGTCCTGCATATAACTGCAAACTCAAACATTAAAGTGTCAAGATCTTCATAGACAAGCCCATGAAAATGAGGTAAGGAAGAAGGATTAATATTTTCATCTTGGCTTCTCCATTGTTTTCCTGAATAGGGAACTCAAATATTTATTCTTCATCGGCCATGACACGAGGTGAGAAATGACTCTCTTCTGAAAGATTTTCAAATTCTCTAGCTTCCCTTTCCAAGAAACTTTCTAGTGTTTCAAGACTAATATCTGGATTTCTTGGACATGTTTTTGTGGTGGGGGTTTTTGGTAAAAATTTTCCTTTCCTATATCTAGGTCTATTCATTCATGAAATCAAAAGAAAGTGATTTTTTTTTTTTTTTTTGTATATAATGAAAAAAGAGAATGTGACAAGGAGCTTATAATTACTCACATGATGTGAAAGAACTTGGGTTGTTACACTAAAAATATTCTATAGTGAAGTTGGCCTCGTGACTAAGGTATCCTTTTTATTTCTCCAAGTCACACAATAGAAAACAAAAATGAAAAAAACATGTAGACTTCAACACCTCCCCGACAATGATGCCAAAACGTGATGGTCCCAGTAATAAAGATAATGATTTACTGTATCCTGGGTTTCCTATTTTAATTTTCAACCCTAGGTTCGTACAAACATAAGTGGTGTTATGCATTGTATTTGTAGTATGCAATTCTCGGTATCAAAGGTTTGAAACTGATCAAAGGATGAAAATGTGAAGGAAAATTAAATGACAGAAAGCAGTTTTGAACTAGTTGCTGGAAGGAAACACACCAATCTAAAAGTGCATATAATATAGATTGCATTAAAATAAATTATTCTAATTTCATTAAAGAATATTGAATCAAGAAGATTAAATTGAAGCAAAAAGACGAATTCAATCTAAGCTATGACAAAAAGAAGTAATAGGAGTAAAGCTACATTAATGCATGCGTAAAACAAGCTAAGCCTTTGATAAATATCAATCTAAATGTCCTTTTATTGTTTATTGATGCTTTTAGGAAAAGAAGATTAAGATCAGCCAAATATGAAGCTAAAACATACCTATAGGAGATTTCTACAAGAACTATGTAGTTTCTATAGGAAACTCCTATATGAAGCAAAATGGAGTCTAAAAAGGCAGTGCAATTCTTTAAAAATACGAACAAAGCTAGAATATAAATAAATAAAGTGAATATGAGGTTCTTGGCCTTGGGAGGCACCTAGGAGTGCTCCAAGAGGCTATTGAACATTTCTACAGGATGTATGTTGTGATTAGATAACCTATGATAACCTTGACAAAATCTAGAATTAATTATGCAAAGCTATAAAAAGAAAATAAAATACTATCTAAGAATGCATGAAAACTATAGAAATGGTAATAGGGTCCTTGATCCCTCTTGGATGGGCCCTACCCAAGAAGCACAAGGATCCTAAAAGAAACTTTAATAGACTGAAAGAAAAATCATCTTTATTTCATAAATATCAGTAATACATCAAGAGTAAGAAATCTCTGAGTTCTTAATACAAGTCTTCACAAAATCCCCACACAATACTTCTCCAAAATTCTTTATATCGCTCTCCTAGACTAGGGGTCCATATATAGCTAGAGAGTTTGATCTCCTTTCATAAATCAAATAGATAAATGGGTAAATGAGGGATCTCAACCCTTTACACATGTATCTTCAACTACTATTGATTATAAGTGGTCATTAATGCACAATGAACGCTCTTGGAGGTAGGTAGGGAAAATTTCCCTTGATCTTTGGCTGGAAACTTCTTGAGGGAGACAAAATCCCCTATTTCTAGGAGGTTGGCACCCTTGACTCCTGTAGTTCAACTTGGTTAGTGGAATACATTTCTTTTGGAAAAAACATTAGTGCAAAAAGGTATATTATACACAAAAATCCACCTCAATCATATATTCATTAAGCAACATACAAAATACCCATGATTGACTATTAAATATGGTAAAAAAAAAAATTAAGTCATTTTATGGTGGAAAAATGTGCCAAAGATGAGCCTTTAGAATGGACAATAATGAGGCTCATTGTCCATCACCCTAGTTTCCTGAAAGCTAGTGCTTGTTGTCATTAGCCATGGATTTGACCCCACACACTCCCTAATATGGGTGTTGCTTGACTTTGATGACCAAGTTTTTACACTCACTAATAAAAATGCCTCAAATTATGTCAATGAGAGCATAGACTTATAATATTTGTTGGTTGAAGAGCTCCTTCTGCCACCTAATTTCTATGTGCATTTTTCAATAATGTTGAAATGCATAAAGATAAGAGGGTTTGTTACTTATTAGGATGCCTCTAAGGAAGGAAATATCCAAGAATCATGTGAGGGCCATGATTAGGATTTATAATCCTAGAAAATTCCACCATTGGGACTATCTTGTGTTATGGTTCACTTGGTCCAGTTTTAAAAAAGGTAGTGAAAGACTCTTGAAGTGACTTGATTGAGTCATGCTTATCGAACACAAATTTTTCTTCTCCGATTAAAGAAATCTAAGTCTTGCTTGGTTATTGGGTGAGATCAACTTCTTTAATCATTAACACATTTTCTTTTCTCTCTTTAGGAACTACAAAAATTAAAATATAAAAGACTTTTTTTTGTGTATTGCCCCTCCAATGAAGCAACCACCTTGTACTGAATTCATGAAATAAATATGGTATTTAATTCCAGAACTCAGAGGGCATAGGGAGTAGATACCTTGATGACGATATAATATTAATAAAGTCCTTTCTTTTTTGTAAGGCTATAGGAGCTACCCCACTACTATGAGGGATTTGAAACATAAAGTTAGAAACATTGGAATAGTTCTCATGATATGTGAAACCCTTATAATGAGGATACCTAGGACAAAGTAGTGAAGCTAAGATACTTAAATATGGAAGAAATGTAAAAATATTGTGGGGAACAAGTTCATGTTATATTTCACTAGATTAAATTGGGAGATAAGTTGACTAAGGCCTTGTTTAGATCTTTGGACACTAAGGAAATGATGGATTGTGTTTATGAAAAACCATCATTTCATTCCCTTATCATGTAAGATAACCACATAGGGATCAAGAAAGCTAGGAAGTAATTTGGACCCCCTTTTTTTTGAGTTCTCAATATCTCCCTTATTCAAATGGATAAATAGTATCCATCTCAAGGGAATGTGGTTGACGCCATCGAAGGGTAATTTATCTCCAAGATTATTGTGAGCTATATAATCCCCCTAACTAAATAAGTGATTAGAATCCATCTCAAAGAACTTGAGGAGATATGATTAGGGTACATTAGGGCTTCAAAATTTCTTTGAGTTGTTTGTTCCCCCTTACAAATCAATGGTTTGGGTAAAATTCATAGGTTGGATCAGGGTTGGAATTATGAGAAAATTCCCATGCCCCATTCATGAGGTCAACCTATTTCATAACTAAGTAGTTGGACACTTGGGAAAATATAGGAGGTCTCCATTGATTGGTATGTTAGGGGTCCGCTTATTTGTTTTTTTGGACTTTAATGAATAAGAAGAACAAAGAATTAAGGAAATAAATGGATGAGTGTTGGGGCACTCTCTCATTCTTAGGTTCTTCTCATGAAATAGAAGGATTACGAGGGAATAACAAATAGAGGAAGGAGGCCAGTAAACACAAAGGAGAAGAGGAAGAAATTGAAGAGAAGAGAATTAGAAGAAGATGAGGGAGATAGAGAAAACAAAGAATGAGAGAAATGGATAAGAGGAGAAGAAGAAGGGTAAGGACAGTGCTAGGATAAAGGAACAAGACACATTTTGAAATAAAATGGTTCCAACAATGTGTTGGATATAACCATTTTGTAGTAAAGGAAGAAAGGGAAGTTCTAGTAATAGTTCTGGGTAGAACTACAAAAGTATACAACCAAGGAATGAGATTGTATCTCTTGTAGTGTTAAAGGAAGGTCATTGGGCCTAAATGCGAAGGAGAGGACTAGTGATTCTCTAGGAAAATAAGAAAAGTCACATCTAATTGAAAGTAACCCATAATTCCTTGGTTTTGAAAGAGGAACCTCCTATGATTTTGCGTAGTTAATATAAGCTTAGATGAAACTTAGAAAAATGGGAACCTTGTTAGTGAAAGGGATCGATGATGTTGTCATTTTATGTTGTAATTGATATAGAAATAAAAACACATTAGGATTCATGTAATTGTTAGTTTAATTTAATGTTAGTATTAATAAGAGACATATGTGTTGTTTATTTTAGTGTATGTGTGATCTGTAAACTGCCATGGATATTCCAATGAAATAGTTCATCACAAAAGATCTTGTATTATGATGAAATATTTTGTTATACGAGTTTATTTACTTATATCTCATATTTGTTATCACTCGCTTTTTTCTCAAATTTATGAAAATAATGAAAATATGAAAAAAAAGAAAGAATAAGCAAATGAGCACACCATCCACACAAATGAGCATAAGATGTGTCTTGGGAAACCCAAAATAGGAGAAAAACTATTTAGAAGGTGAGGTCTATGCTCTAGTCTCTATTCTTTAGTTATGAATATGCAAGTATAAATAAAGGGGCACTCTCTATTGATTGTTTCCTTTGACACTATGACTTAAATGGATAATACACAATCTTCTTCCTCCTCCATTATTGATTTGTAAACTACTATGGGTATTCCACTGGAATAGTTGTCACAAGAAATCTTACATTATACTGAAATATTTTATTATGTCAGTTTATTTTCCTTATATCTCAAATTTATAATCACAATCTTAATGCTCAAATTAATGAAATAAACTAAAATGTGAAAATGAAAAACTAAGAAAAAGAACACACCATCCACATAAATGAACACAAGATGTATCTTGGGAAACCAAATATGGGAGAAAACCTGGATGAAAGGTGATGCATATGCTCTGTTCACTTTTATTTAGTAATGAAATGCAAATACAAAGAGAGGGGGGGGGCTCACTATGGATTTGTCTATGACTCTATGGCCTAAATGGCCACTACAATCTCTTCCTCCTACCTATATTATGATCTCAAATCCCACTCCATGGATGCTCTTATCAACTTCAAAACAATTACAATACTAAATAATGGAACCCCTTCTCCTCCTAGTGGTATTGTATTTAACATAGCCTGATAGTCTTCTAGGGGTAGGGTTTTGAATTCCTCAACCCTTAGTTAGTGATAAAGTTTAAAACTTCTAAAATATTCTCAAAATTCCACATGTGTCTGACCCCAAACATTTGAGTAACATGGGATGACATGACATCCAATCGTACCATGGTGGTCAACAAGGTAGGTAAACTTGCAGGAGGCATACATTTCACATACAATCTCTGATTGAGGTAATTTTGCACCGTTGGAAAGGTTTTGATGTGTAGAACATTGTCAAGGGGATGTGCACAAATTCCAGACCCTATAACCCCCAAAAAATTCATTTAATTCCTCAAAATGGCTCTGTAAGTTTTCGGACCCCAATTTTACAAACTAGGTCCTGCCACTAAAATAGCCCTACAAGTCAATTCCTCCAAATTTTTCCACCCAGAAAGTACTAAAATAGATGAAAAAATATATGATGATCCAATCCATATCAATTGTTCTCTCCAAAATCCCACTCCTATATGCTATCCTCGGTTCTAGAACAATTACAATGCTAAAGAATGTAACCCCTTCTCCTCCTAGTGGTCCAATATTTAACATAGCCTGATAGCCATCTAGGGTTAGGGTTTTTTTATCCTCAACCCTAAATTAGTTAGGGATTTGGATATTCCAAAATATTCTTGAAATTCCAACATGACTATCCCCACATGTGTGAGTAACAATGTTTAACATGGAATGCAATTGGTACCATAGTGGTCAACAAGGTAGGCCAACTTGCATGAGGCATAACTTCCACTTATGAGCTTTGATTGAGGTGATTTGCACAATATTGGGAAGGTATTGGAATGTATAATAGCGTTAAGAGGATATGAGATATGCTTGTGAAGTTTTGACCCAATAAAATGTCATTTGATGCTTCAAAATGGCTTTGGAAGGTTCTAGACCCCAAATTTACAAATTGGGACCCGTCATTAAAATGGGCCTTGCAAGCCAATTCCTCCTAGTTTTCCACCCAAAAGTACCAAGATAGATGAAAAATTATTTAATGATCCAATCCATATCACACCTCCCCATTTTGGGAGGCTTTTGGTCCCAAAAATATTTCATTGAATAGTAGAGGAAATTTTCCATTTACCTTCTCCCTGGAGTACCGTTTTTCCTTGCTTAGAAGTTATCCTCTCAACCCAATCCGACAAAGGTCATGCTACCCTTTTCTGGTAGTTATAGACTTATTCTACAAAAATATATATTCTACCAAGTATGCCTAAGGTTTTGGTCCTAATTCCTCTATGGTAGATAGGATATACTCAATTTCTTGATCTAAAATGGAAGGCTCATAGATTTTCAGATTCTCCACATTCACAATTGAGTAAATGTTCATATATGGGGTACATTGATTCTGAAGGAAGTATCACCCACCTTCTCCAATATTTCAAAAGGACCATACTGTAGATCCTTTATCTTCTTACCAAGACCTCGTAGTCTTTCCTTTTTCAACTRTAACCATAATCTATCTCCCACTTTGAATKATTTCTCAGTTTTGTGCTAATCATGTATATCCTTGTATGTTTCTTATGATTTCTTCAATGTCTCCTATACTTGAAAATGGATTTTCCTAATATTTTCAACAAATTTMTYGKTTTTTAGTGATTCTGAAGTGATGTTTTCTCTCACTCCTTATTSTTATCCATAGACAACATGCAAGGGTGAAGGCRAAAAATACCAAAAKAAWGTTTCAAAAGGGGACTTATYGRTAGAAGTATGRACTGCTMTGTTATAAGGGTGTTGAATGTAGATCARATTTTCATCCYARGTATTTATATGATTYTGATTATAACCCCTCAAAAGTTGTCCCCAAGTCTCATTGAATAGTTATGTCTACCCATTTTTCTATGAATGGAATGTTGTASGTCTCTTCAACTTAGTGTAGATATTCTYAGAAAGTGTAGTCCAAAAGGAMCTGAYAAATATGGTGTCCCTATCTGAGATGATGCTCCTTGGTATCCCAAAGTGCACCCAAACCTATTCAAATAACATATYTGTTGCTTCTTGTCCTTTGAYGGTTTTTTCTAAGCCMTAGACAAAGCCCCATACAAAGCACATGTYATGTATAAAACCCCTTGTTAATCCCCTTATTGAATTAATACATTTCTTGTGTTATATTTGTATGTAGGCTTCGAACCC
>JZKD02S1673854.1:843642-858330 GCA_000966675.3 Picea glauca
TATATATATATACCAAGAAGAMTTAATCTTAGRATCATCTTATATCATCTCATATTGTAATATGAATTGKATATATAGATAAARGAGGYTCCCCCCTCAAATTGGAYTACAATCATTRACCTTTTATCATTTTTTAKGGCGTTGGATCATACCATTTGGTATCAGAGCATTGATCCTAGGGTTTTTCTTATCCAAGCAAATCATCTTAGAATTTTCACCATAACATTTTTTTCTGGGAAACTTCATMCAACTAAMATTAGAGGTTATTTAGAATAAATTKMAAGGTATTTGTGGTAGAAATTTYAGCTWATGGGTTATTATACTTTAGGAGATACACCCTGTGGAAGAYAGGGTTTTTTACTAGTCCTCTTACTARTCTCAAACAGGTGTTTTGGGTAAAATAGCCATATCTTCTTCAACCATGATACAAATTTAGTGAGAYTRGTTTCATTTGAAAGAGGAAATTYTGTAGTATTTTTGGTACAATTTTYATATTCAAKTATCAAATATTGGACAMGTGGMATTTTGTACAACTCATTCTCCRGAAAAGTCCAAAAAGAAACAAGGTTTGGGAAAGGTATCATAAATTTCACTTGGCACGCCAAGTTTTGGYCAGACCCATGGCATTAGAAAGAGGACATATCAGAGTACTACAGGCCAAAATTTCARACTCAAAAGGGTYGAAATTGAAGAAATACATTAGAAGGAAGGTYGGCYARGAAGACATACTCCAAATYAAGGGTTTGAAATGTACATAACTTACAATTGGCATMACTTTTTATTGGAAGATCTATTTTGGGTGATTCAAAATTTGTGATAAAGAGGRAAAATAKGATCATTATTATTTTTTCACATGGATCCAAGGGCTCCTAMAAATGTTACTTCACCCACTAAACCTCYAGATAGMTCAACCATGAMTCAAGATSAAATCCAAGAGATTTATAACCAGATGRACAAGAAGATCACTGAAAGTAGGGAATAGATGGATTATAAGTTGGATGAAAATAAAAAAMTAAATACAAAATTCCATGAAGTAAWTRMAAAATTCCATGTCTTCCATGTATGAGAGACTCCCTAAAGGAGATATCAAAATKCAAGGAAMTCATGAAAATAAAGGTAGTATTCAGGTTGAACAACCTGATAATAATAAGSAATTTTCAAGTGGATTTAAATCTAATAGTGGAGTTAATTATACTAGGGGTCCTCAATTAAACTCTCCCAAGATTAAATTAAAGAATTKTGATGGAACATAGGTCTTTAYGTCCTACGTGAACCAAATAGAKAAATATTTTGAACTGCATAATATTATGGATGATAARAAAATGATTCACATAGCGACTTTTATCTTTGAGATAAAACTATATCAWTGGTATCAATGGGTAGCTAAAAGGATGCCCCATTTTTATCATTATACTTGGGGTATATTTACAAGAGAATTAGAATCACAATATGAGAAAGTTTTGGARCATGAYTACTTCATTCAATTGACAAGAATCAARCACTTAGGTGATATTGAACATTATAATTCAGAATTTTAGGTATTKSCCACAAGGGTGGATGACATAAGTGATGAACCATTGTTGCAAGCTTACATGGGTGGATTAAAAGAAGACATTAAACATGAGATTTTCTTAAAACATCCTGCAAACAGTATRGAAGYTATGCAATMTGCTCATCATATTCAAGAAAAGAATAAGGCTACACACAAGTCTACCATGGGAGCATACAYAGGAAGCRAAGATCTTTTTAGGGYTCATAAGACAACCGTACCTCAACTGACAAGGTTGGCACCTTAAAAAATGGATGAAAGAAGAGAAAATGGAYTATGTTTMAATTGTGACAAYARGTACAATAAGGGGCATAAATGCARTGAGAAGAAAGTATTCTACATAGATAATGAAGAGGAMGAAGATCAAGAATTGGAACCATCACAAGATATAGAGCTAGAAGAGTCTACTCCAACRATATRTTTTCATGCATTGGCCAACATTAGTACTCCATAAACCCTCAATATACAAGGATATATMAAAAATAAAAAGTTAACAATGTTGATTGRTTMTGGTAGCACCCATAAATTYATCAATTGMAAATTAGCAAAAGATCTCAATTTCTTGGTATATCTAGCACTAGAGTTCCAAGTAATGATTGTAGATGGAGGTACCATAAATTGTTCTAGGAAGTGCCATAATATTAAGCTCAATATGGTGGAGTATTTATTGGATAGTTCCTTGATTTCCATCTAAATGGGTGGTGTTGATGTTGTATTAGGGGTCCAATGGTTATAATAATTGGGAATAGTGGCCCTTAATTTTCATGTTCTTTTCATGAGATTTTACTTACAAGTCAAGGAAATTGAGTTAAGATGTATCCAATGGAAACCCTCTAAAGTGATAAGCTCTAAAAGCATGACAAAATTACTCAAAAAGGGATACCATGGTGTAATTGCATAATTGAGCTCAACAGATGTTCAAGCATTTATATCCTCTGCTCCAATGGATCTCCAAAACTTTATCAACAATCATTCCAAGGTACTTGGAGAGGTGTCTAAGGGTATTCCACTTGCTTCCATGTTTCTTCCACTCTTCCATATTTATTTCTTAAATAATATAACCAATGACAAGATCCCAGTACAAACTATTTTATCAAAGATGAATGGAGAATCAAAAATCATATTAGTACCATAAACAATCCTTGAAATAAGGATTAAGAAGTTGAAAAATCAAGAAATTTTTTATTACCTCGTCAAGTGGAAGAACCTACCAGTGGAAGAGGTGACATAGGAAGATCATTTATTCATGCATACACACCCATGATTGTTAAGTTTTGAGGAAAACACTTGTTTGAAGGGAAGGGCCATGTTAATCCATATATAAAGCCCCATACAAATCCCATGTTATGTGTAAAACCCCTTATTAATCCCCTTATTGAATTATTRCATTTCTTGTGTTATATTTGTATGTAGGCTCTAAACCCCTTCATTACACCCTTTTATTATGATTGTACCCTTTGTATCCTATATATGTATATATACCARGGATACCTAGTCTTAGGATCATCTTCTTCTTTTTTGTACTKGYGAAAWCGACAACTTGGGCAGTTCTCATACTCAYGTTAAATGGGRTCGATTCCCRTCTGCTACCATTATAACCTCCAGGTGCGTCCACACATCCCACAACATGGGTCACARGTAAATCGGGGTGAGAATCRAACYTGAGACCTCCTTTACATATTTCCTTCCATTTACACGACACTTGCCAGTTGGTCTACACCCCTGYRGGCTTAGGATCATCTCATCTCATCTCATATTGTATTTTGAATTGGATATATTGTAAAAGGAGGTTTCCCCCAYGAAGTGGACTGTAATAATTGAYTTTTTATCATTTTTTAARGTGTTGGATCATAATATTTTTTTTACWAGGCATAAGAATGAACATCTTGTTGACAYTGTCAAATACCRCAAAGTGATAGTCATGTCCCTTCTTGGTTGTTGGAAAAACACCCACAAAATCCATGGAAATATTTTCCCAAGGCYGAGTGGGTATAGGTAAGGGATGGTATACACCTTTCTTTCTATTATTGGTCTTTTTGGTGCARTAAAGTATGCATCCTCTAATATATCGAGCTACATCTTCTTGCATTACAGRCCAATACACATACCTTTGTAAGTTGGAAACTATCTTCCCAACACCAAAATGTTCCACAACCTTGGTGGTGGGAGCCTCTCTGATAAGTTGCAATRTTTCACCTTTAGGAAGGAACATGGATCTTGTCTATATTTTCAGTGACAATAATAAGAATTAGCCACTTGATGATGGCCTCCATCTTCATGGGATCTATCTTGATTTCCCCTCCATCAATTATGTACCCTAAATACACTAATGGATACTAAGAAAACTCACATTCTTAAGGTTAGCGAATATTTGATTCTTTTTTAGAGTCTCTAACACCTGCATAAGATGAAATATGTGCTCTTCCCAAGTAGATCTATAAAACAATATGTCATCCAAATACAGTATTACAAATTAATCTAAATAGGGACATAATATATCATTCATCAAATGCATAAATACAATTGGTGCATTACATAAACCAAAAGGAATGACCGACCACTCATACATACCTTATGTTGCGTTGAATGCAGTCGTCCATGTGTCTTTTTATTTAACATGTATGCGGTGGTATCCTGATTTGAGATCCAAGTTAGTGAAGTACTTGGCATGTTGTAACTGGTCTAGAAAATCATCGACATTGGGCATAAGGTATCGATTCTTGAGTGTGATCTTGTTCAAATCTTTGTAGTCGATACACATTTTGTAATTCCCATCCTTCTTGGGTAGTATGATGATAGTTGACCCACAAGTTGAGGTGTTTATTGAATTACTCCTTTCTTTGGAAACTACTGCAATTGTTTCTTCACTTCGTCTACTTCTAGAAAAAACTGTCTATACAATCCAATATTTGGCAATGGGGAGTTATGAAACACCTGTATCTCATGCTCCACTTCCCTCTTTGGTGGAAACCCTTTAGGATCTTGGAACAATCCACTATATTCCTACAAAAACTCCTCAAACTATTATTTCTACTTTTCAGTACATCTCTATAGGAATGCCTTTACTCTTACTGATTCATCCTATGGTTGATTCTCTCTTAAGAAAATAAATACATATCCCTTACGAAACCTATTTTTTGTTTTGTTTTATTGGAACTTACTAGAGAGATATTAGATTTACCTTTGTGTGTGTTGATGATGTAAGACTTACCATTCTTGATTGAATGGTGCTAGTTTTCTCTCTACATGAAGATCGCATCCCCCCTATACATGTAGGGGATTCCAAACACTACACCACAAACATCAAGGGGTACTATATCTAACTCCACATCATCGATAAAATATGCACCTATATCAAACTTGATCTTACACTATTCAATGAATTGTATCTCTTCATCCTTATTCACCCATCCTAATGGATACAGGCTTGGATAATCATAAAACTCCAACCCAAAATTACTAATCAGATCAATTTCTATGATATTGGTCTAAGAAATAGAATTGAATAGAGAATCTACCTTAGTATTTTTGACTTGGATATTACTATGGAAGAGTTTTTTCATCTCCTTCTCTTCCTTGTGATGAAGGATACTCAGATTCACCTCCTTCTACATTGAAGAAAAGACAATATTCTTATCCACATCTAAGATTTTCTCTACCTAGTTTCCTGAATCCATTCCCAACAGGTCCTTATTCTTGGCATCCTTCTTATGATTCTTTGGATTCAACACTTATCTTCAATGTGACCATTGATATTGAAATGGTTGCAATGGTTGTTTGGTTCCTTTCATTGATGTGTAGTGGCTATCATCTTCTTGTCTTTTCCTTTCCACTTCTTCTTCCCCTCATTGGAAAAATCTTGGTGGTATTTTTGTTTATAATGTTTTGGATATCCCTTTTTATGGCCTAT
Source organism: Picea glauca (assembly GCA_000966675.3). Lineage (NCBI taxonomy): Eukaryota > Viridiplantae > Streptophyta > Pinopsida > Pinales > Pinaceae > Picea > Picea glauca. Next base: position 849,102 of record JZKD02S1673854.1, read on the forward strand.
GTTATTTAGGTATTATGCTTGCACACACGCCTCATCAATGGTCCTATGTTTGAAGAGAATAACTTTCTCTGGACAATTACTGTGTAGACCTCATGTATACTTGAGGAGTACATCTAGGTTCTTGATAGATATACCTAACTTGATTGCCATTTTCTTGAATTTAGTGGTGTACTCTTTCACACTCCGCCATTTTCTCTGCCTAAAGTGACATCAATAGATCCATTGGTCCTCTACATACCCAGTAGGGTAGAAATGGAACTTTGTGAGGGTTTTAAAATCCTCCCACTTAGTTACCGGTTGACCACCCTCCAACCTAAGTGTCTCTATGTTTCTTTCCCACTAGGTTAGTGCATGGCCCTCTAGTTTCAGTTAGGAAAATGAAATTTTTTGCTCTTCATCAATAATATGGACACTGAAATACACTTATAACTAGTGCAATTGATGATTTAAATTAAAAGCATCAATCTCATATTGATATGTTTTGATATCCAATTTCACTTCCATTTTAAATAAAGTTTGTGAATGATTGATGGAACTGGAACTTGGTTTCTCTTTCTCAGGCCCTTTTTTGACTCCTTTTCTAGGTTTTCACTATCTGTTGATTTCTCATTTGATTCAACTTTTGAATTAGATCCTGCACTAAATTTGTCGAAATGTATGAACTTGTTTGCTAGAGATGCCATGAGGAGGGCCATGTTGTGAGAGATATCAACAACTTTCTCTTCTAGCCTTGCAAATATCTCTTCTACTGCACCCTAAGGGTTGTAATGAATAGACTCATCCACCATGGCTAAGGTTTTTTAACTTCCTTCTTAATCCAATTCTTGGATCTTAAGACTTACTACAAATACCCCAAAGATAAATGTTATTATACCAATATGATATGTAAAATTCCATGGATATTTCACTAAAATAATTCATCACAACAGATATTGTATTATACTGAAATATTTTATTATGTAGGATTATTTCCTTAGATCTCATATTTGCTCAAATTTATGAAAATACATGAAATACAAAAAATAAAGAATAATAAAATGGGCACGCCATCCACACAAATGAACACAATATGTATCCTAGGAAACCCAAAATAGGAGAAAACTAAACTAGAAGGTGAGGCCTATGCTCTACTCTTTGTTCTTTAGTTATAAATATGAAACTTTAAAGAAAGGGGTAGGGGCACTTTCCTATCTCTTTTTGTTCATCTATTTAGAGTGTTTGGGACAATTTAGGAATTAGAATATTTTTAAGGGAGATCATAGCTATGCCTATACTTTGACCCTGGTATAGTAATAGGGGGATTTTCTCTGCTAGCATACTTAACCATTTTCCAAAGCATTGATATCTATATGGACTTCAAATAAAGGAATATCAAAGTTAACTTGTACCTTGAAGGGTGTCGCACCTCAAAAGTGACTACTGGTTGAAGGTGTCTCCATTGCGGTTGGTAGTCATCGAAGGATCTGGGTGAAATTATCCATCATCTCGTTCCTTTGTCGCACGAGAGCTTCCTCGACCAATATTTTGATAGGATCTCTGTATGGTTTTTTGATTTCAATCTCATTAAAAAATGAAACCAGCCTTGAGCATGCTTTTTTGATTTCAAACTCATTAAAAAATGAAACCAGCCTTGAGCATGGTTTTCTGATTTCAAGCTCATTAAAAAATGAAACCAGCCATGAGCATGGTTTTATGATTTCAATCTCATTAAAAAATGAAACCAGCTTTGAGTATGGTTTTCTGATTTCAAGCTCATTAAAAAATGAAACCATTTGTGAGGATAGTTTTGCATCTCTGTGGAAACCTCGTTAAAAAATGAAACAGAGTTTGTGAGGATAGTTTTCGCGTCTCTGTAGCAACCTCATTAAAAAATAAAATAGAGCTTACAAGCATATTTATTTTTTCTGTGTCAAGCTCGTTAAAAAATGAAACAGAGGTATGGGGATTGAACCTGGATTTGTGAGCATAGTTCTTGTTCCTCTGTCAAGATCGTTAAAAAATGAAATAGATTTCCCCCCTTTTTGATTGAGTCAAGTACTTCGTTAAGAATAGTATTTGAAGCTTCCTTTCCTCTACCTATGATTTTGGACAAAATGAAGATTGGGGGGCAATGTTTCTAGCCTCTGCACTTCATGCTGAAGTTAAGCCTCTAGCTTCTTAAGCTAGGGGCTAAGTACCAACCATCCCTGGATAATGCGTTGGGAAGTCACAAGCATAGTTTTCTTTGGTTCAAGCTTGTGTAAAAAATGAAACCACCTACCTACCACCCACCTCAAGCATATTTTCCATTGGTTCGAGCTTGTGTAAAAATGAAACCAGGTCCAAGCATAGTTTTGCTTAGTTTTAAGCTTGTGTAAAAATAAAATCTATCCCAAGCATAGTTTTGTTTTGTTTTAAGCTTGCGTAAAAATGAAAACAATATCAAGCTCATTCTTTGTTCTTTCTCGTGCTCGTAAATACCTGAGAATGTAACTAAGTACACTTTTATCACTTTTTTGGACTCGTAAAGGTTATATGAAAAAGGAACCCCCTGGAGTTCCCTTTAAGCTCTTTTCAGACTCTCTAAACATGAAAAGATTGTCAAGCGATCTTGTTCTTTTCACGCTCGTTAAAGTATTTGAAGAAAACTTATGTTGAGAGGTAGTTTATCTCTTTTTTAGAATCTTCAAACATTTTGGAGTTTTCTTTAAGTGTTTTTCAGACTCTCTAAACATGAAAAACCCCCAAGTTTTCTCTCTTTGGACTAGTTAAACGAACATCGAAAGACCCATATGGGACCGAACCACTACTTCCTAGGGTTTGTTAAAAATACTCCGAAGGACTCGTCCGAAGGATGAGCTTATATTACAAGCATATGTTATCCTCCTCAAGCTTGCATAAAAATAAAGAGGTACTCACCAGAAATGGTGGGGGGGGGGGAATTGGGAAAGAAATGTATCTAAACCTATAGTATATGGAAGAGTCACTTTTGAACATGACACCCTTTCACTTTATTTGTGTCTAGGTTGGAAAATCCACTTGTCTCTTTATCATACTCCTTTATAAGATTACATTTTGGTCTATGATCCCTATTGTTGAGTCAGTGTTGCCAAGACAATTGTCGTGTCCTCAATATGTTCAAAGAGAAGTTCAACCCGGAAAACCTTCTATTGCGTCGACCATTTTTGCAGTCCTTAAGCCGTCTATTGCGTCGGCCATCCCTGAGTCAGTCTTGAATTACTTTTTACTCTGATCTACCTCAAGTATTCTTACCTATTTCATTTCATTGATGGAGGATACATTAAGGCCTTCCTATGATGAGTCTTTTCCTATCGACTTCAACTCATTATCCAGGAATTAGACTTAGAAACTAATTGGTACCTTGGAAATTGCATGTCTCAATGGCAGGTTTCCTCGCTTTCGACAATGGGTTTTCATTATTGACCCTTGATCGAGATATTCCACCAAGTGTTTGACTTCAACTCATCAATTCACATTCGTTGGATTGTATTAGGGTACCTTGGGAGTCATTGACATTAATGGTGATTTCCCTCGCACTTGTTAACGATATTCATTAATGACCGGTAATCAAGTGGTTTCTACCATGTTCGACTTCAACACATGTATTCACATGGTTAGATTCGTACTATAGAGTGGTGGAGATGAAGACCTTGAATATTTTTTGATAGGTTTAGGTTGCATTGGAGTATATTCAGATTTTATTGTTGCATAGATCCATAATGTATGTCTCGTGTCTATGTTCAAATTTGAGTCTTTAACACATAGATCCACAATGTATTTTTGGTGGCTATGTTCAGATTTGATTCATATTGGTATGGATCCACAGTGTATGTTTGGTGGCCATGACCTGTCTTACTTGACATGGATCTTAGCATGTCGGAATTTGTGCTTTGAGTCATTTCTATTATGATTATGGGAATGCCTACCCCGGTGATGATATATTATTGTACTATATTTCCTTGTTTGTTGGCAGGTTTCCGACCGATGTGCTCCTTGTTCCCTAGACACACTTGACAAAGTATTTTAGCTATCACTTTGTTCTAACTTCAAACTTTGGGGGGATCTTTATGTTGACGGGCGAAAATGAACGCTTGCCAACTGGAAGAGTGGATTCGGTCCAGGGTTGTCTAAATAACCCAAGCCGTTTGGGATGACCCACCCTGACGGGTTTAGTGGCTCCGTTGGCCGATCTAAGTCCTAGAAAACAAATGAAAACTACACTAATGAACTAATCTAAATGAAAACAATAATTAAAACAAACTTATAAGCAAATCTAAACTACATATATACAATCTATTACCTAAATCATATAACTATAATTCTATAAAATTAAATTTTCAATTATCAATAGAATCAGATTCAATTACAAATATACAATATTGACAGATTACAGATTTAAATGAAAACCTGCAAAAATCATTTGTAAACTGTCCTAAGACAGCGAAACTATTTTATTTTTATTTTTATAATTTTATGAGAAATAAATTAAATAAAAAACTATCTAAGCTAAGCAACTAAAATTATAACTCTAACTATAAATCTGAACTATACATATATCTGTCTAAACTATTTATATGACACTAATAAACTAACTATTAAATAACAAATAGAAAACTGACCTGAAGTAACGCTTCAGGTTTGTCCTGTATGTGATAGTTGATTTAGCTGTTCGGTGGGAGGAAACCCGCACCTGATTCTCCACGAGCTTCTCGTAAACAGGAAGCAACTGTGCTCTTAAAATATAAATGACAGGACAAACAAGACATAAAAAATTACAGCAATCTTATAATTAACAAATTATCGCAGTCAGATAAATCCTTGTGCAAAATTTGTACAAAAAAATTCAATTAATGAAAAAGATAAACCTATATTCATTAAATTGAAATAGAATAATCGCTATATTTTTTAAATAAGAGAGATCAGATATGGACAACACATAAACCAAATCACATCAACCTGCAACGAATTACAATAGCTAAAGTAGTCGATAATTAATTGCAAACCGATATGAAGAAAACTTGAAATAAAAGTTTGATATATTGAAAGCGAAAGATGTTACAAGACATCAACTTTCATCCCAGTCTGTATTATTATAAATCCATAGTCTGGTTCTCCCAATAGTGATGATGATGATGGGTTCATTACAAAAAATAACAAGTATTTAAAGACCTTCATACCACAACAAATCATTCATACCACAACAAATCAAACTTGTATGCAAATTGAAACAAATGAAATCGTAATCGAATTAATCAATTGATAACAGGATATCTGGGATTTGTCAAACAACTTTTATTACCAATTCGGAACATACATAATCATTTTAAAAATCGAAACCAATTAAATCATTTTCATGAATCAATTTGAATTGACACAAGCTGTAACCGATCGAGTAGATTTCCCATGCAATAGTTTATGTCGACTCATCACTCAACAAAATCGTTGTCGAATCAAAACGAAATCAACAGGATCATTTTTTCAAATTAATAGAACTATATCAAACATATACAAACGATCATGCTAATTGTGGCACGCAACATCGTTTCAGAATCAAAATAGAAGAAATGAATCGAACCAGTTTGGGACCGACACAATCGTTATGCAAAATCGTATTTACTAAAAAAATCTTGTGTGCGATCCAAAACGAAAATATTGATTCAATACAAAACAAAATCGTTCTTGGTAAATCGAAGTCAACAGGATTGTTTTGAATATATTAGAAACAAACAGAACTAATCGAAATTGAACCGAAACGATTATCCTAATTCAAGCGTACAACATTGTTACAAAGCAAACCAAATAGAATCACAAACAACTCAATCACTTATACTAATCTGAGCACAATAAAATCGCATAACCAAATCATAGCTATATTTGGGTTTAGCAAAACGAATCTACTGTACATGATACACAACAAAATCGTTTTTAGTGATCCGAGTATAACAGAACCATTTTGAACCTATTAAAACGAACAGAGCTAATTGAAAACAACTCCAATCGGTTAAATTAATTCAAACAAACTCACAAAGCAAAGTCGATGTCAAAACACATACCTGGGAAACTCAGTCATGATAATTTTGAATTGACAAAGGCCGTTGTTGCTTCGACATTCCTAAAGACAATCGAACCAGTGGTTTTTTGTTTCTTCTCATTGGCTTGTAGCCTGTCGTTCTCCTTTGCCAACACTGTCACCCGTTCCTCTAACGATTTGATCTTTGATTGCAATAGGGGAACGTCGGTGTAATAAATCTCTAGCCAAGCATTACATTGGATACATGGTGGTTGATCGGGCTTTGGTATTACAGGCGAGGGTTTGTTCAAGTCACCAGGGGTTTCCTTGTGCAACTTGATTCCCAGGTAGTTTGGGTCATTTTTGAGGCACGGGGGTAAGTTAGAGACATAGTCATAGGGTTCCTTAGAGCATAGGCCATGAGAATAGGGGTACTCCTCGGCTAGGAAACTCTCAATATCGGAGTCCGAGTCCTCTCTCAGCACTATTGGCTTCTGATCAACGTTTGGCTTGGGTTTGTTCCTAGCACATCTCGATATCCATCGAGCGTTTTTCTTCCCTTTACTATTGGCAGTAGTATCAACCTTATATTTCTTCCTCACAAGATTCTTGACGGCCTCAGTCTTGTCTTTAGTACACGGGTTGGCTATGGTATCGAGTAGGTCGATGTCAGGGAAATCTGAGGGTTTGACAGGGGGTAGAAGGATATGAAATGGCACGGCTGGCCCAACCACAGTTTCTGTAACCACAACCTTGTCCACTTGGACAGACTCGGGAGTGGCAAATTCATTCCTAGATAGGAAGGCTTGCCAACTATCACCATGAAGGCTCAAATGGTGGACGATAATAACTTTGATCAAGCCATGATGAAAAAGGCTGTTATCAGCCTTCTCACGCTTGAATCTTTTAGACATCTTGTAAAGACTATGCAAGAGATAATGTGGCATATTCAAGGGATAGCCTATAAAATTCATCAATAACCGGAGGTGATACAGGAATACCAAGCCATACCGACCTTCACAGGTCACAAACTGTTTAACAATTACCAAAAGATCGTGCCACCTGGGTTTGAGGGTAGTGATAGGCATACCTCTATCACATGAAACAATCTTCCTTGATGTGAAAAGGAGAGGCCATGACACCTCGTCAACTTTGGAATTTTTAAACCACCTTTGCCCTGTCGCTGGTAGTCCTGTAGCCGAGCTCATGAATTCCTCATTGAGCTCGAGCTGTATGTCTCCGACCTTAGCCCTGCACCTGTCGAAGGTGAGGGAGAATTTTTGGGCAACTGAAAGGTTGAAACCCTCGAACCTCTGTATAAACACCAACCAACCACTGTTTTCTAAATATTTGTGAGCATTATCGAATAGCAACAGAGTTTGGCTGCCATTCGGCTCTATGCGCACCACCGGTGCCATAGACATAAGCACACGGTGAGCTGGGTGAACGAGAAATGGTTTGAACAGGGTATACACAGGGTCGATCACCCACAGGCTTACCCGAAAACAACAGAGTTAACCCAGGATAGGGGGAAGGCATTAATGCCCGAGTGTGCGAAGGTGGTGTAGCTAGCTCAGCCCATGCAAAACAGTCATTTCCCAATGTACAACCGACGGCGCATATAGCAATTCAAATCACTATTGCATATGTTAAAAACTATGACATTCAAACAATTAATGAAATCTATGGTAAGTCGACCAAACATTTGCGCAAGCAATAGGATTAGCATAGTTTTAAAACCAAAACAATGATTTGAAATCAGCACCAAGGGTTCGATCATATCAAATACGTGTTGTATGAAATGATTATACCAAGGGTCTAACCACAATGTCAATGTGTTTTCATGAAATCAATGTGTCAAGGAAATCGATGAAAGACTATAGAACATCAAAACACCAATGTATCAAAAACTTGATCATAAGAATATCATCACAGTATTATAAAAACGAAGTCATATTAACAATTAAAGAATGCCAAATGAGTAAAGATCTTGGAGCCTTGCCAACTGTGCGACTATAATTAAATTGGAAACGCAATGAACACATAGACAAGAATGACCATAATAATCCAGTGACGATTTTAATGTGACTTCGAAAACAAAGTTTTCACGCTTGCGGTCGTGAAAATGAGAACAAAGTGTGCAAAATAATAGTGTTGTTTTATTCCAAAGATTGCGATGAAAATCAAGGGTTGTAAAACACTGGTGTAGGAAGCTTATAAGGATAGGATAAAAATGTGAATTGGCTGCCAACACTCTGTTACACATTATTTTCATCATCCCTATGACCATTAATGATGCAAACCTATTTGTTGTCTTCAGAAGGATCAATGGTCTGAATTCCTGATGAAAGAAGAGAGAAGAACTTTGCGTGAGAGAAGAAATTGTATTTTCCTTTGTAAAAACCATATTAAGGAAGGTCTTCACAGGCTGCACTATATATAGGGTGTGACAATGCCTAATTGTAACCCCCTACTCTAAATCTAGGCTGCGACGTCTCTACAGTCTGCACTATACTTAGGGTGCGACGATTTTCGTACGTGGGAAAAACGAACATCTTCTTGATGCTTCTAGAAGGAGAATCTTCTTTGGTGAGGTGGCCCCCGATTGGTTTGGATCTTACTCTCTTTTCTGATTTAGTGGGATCATCCTAACCTCCTCACCTTATCCTCTTCATCTTATAAAAGGAGAGGAGCTCTCATGGAGAAAGTTAGCTTGATTGCGTTGGAAAGCTTGGGTTTTGTAGCTTGGAGTTTTTGGAGCGTGTATATTGGCTTTGAGATTTTCTTTATCAAGATAGATTGTTGATCTCAAAATATTTGGAGCAGAAGTGTGTGGGAAGCAAGGAACTATTGGAAGGGACCTTGCAACATCAAGGCTTTGGTTGTAATCTCCACTTTCATTTTAATATAATACAATGATATGCTTCTGTTGTAGGAAAATCTGCCTGCAGACAAGTAGATCGACCTCTAGAGCTTGACCTTAACCCTAGACAGAAAAATGCTTATCATGGACACTGAATTTCTTTCAAATCTATCTAAACTAACACATGAGAAGGAAGGATGATAGAAGTACCTGTTATCGACGTTTGTCCCTGCACACTCCAAGTTGCGCTCCAATCCTTTGCTCCTCGCTGAGTTCTGCGGGCAAAACAAGATACGACCACTTCCTACTCTATTGATATTAGCTTGAAAACAGATCTATCACTAAATGATAAGTTC
>JZKD02S1673854.1:864068-913177 GCA_000966675.3 Picea glauca
TGCAATCTACAAAACATGAGTATTGGTCAAGAGGTGCTTCAATTGTTGAAATATGGCTTCACACTCTACTAACCATATAAACTAAATTTTCCCTTTTCTTTGTAATGAGGTAATGGGATGACAAATCTTGGAAAATCCTTTTATAAACCTTCTATAATACCCAAGTAATCCCATGGAACACCTTACCTATGTTACATTATGAGGGGTGGGCCAATCCATAATTTCCTTGATCTGTTTGGGATCTACCACCACTCCTTTTGTTGATATTATGTGGCCTAAATATTGGATCTCCTTCAGAAAGAAGTCACACTTGTTGAACTTATCATACAACTGGTGATTTCTCAACACTTGTAGCACCATCTCTATATTCTCTTCATGTTCTTCTCTAGTCCTGGAATACACCAAAATATCATCCACAAACACCAAGAAAAACTTATCTAAATACTTACTGAGAACACTATTCACCAAGCAGATTAAGGTAGCTAGTGCATTGGTAAGCCCAAATGGCACCACCACAAACTCATAGTGTCTATACCTTATTCTAAAGGTTGTCTTGTGGATGTCCTTGTCCTTGATCCCAACTTGATGGTTTCTATATCTCAAGTCAATCTTAAAGAAAATTGTAGCTCCTCTGAGCTTATCAAAAAGTTCATCAATCCTGGGTAATGGATACTTATTCTTCATGGTCATCTTGTTTAAATTCCTATAGTCAATGCACAGATGCAAGGTACGATCCTTCTTCTTCAAAAATAAATCTGTTATTCCCCATGGGGACACACTCGCCCTAATGTAACCTTTATCCAACATCTCTTTTAGTTGTACCTTCATTTCCACCAATTCTAGTGTACTCATCTTGTAGGGTACTTTTTATGTGGGTAATGCTCTAGGCACAATATCTATTGAAAAATCAAGATCTCTCTTAGGAGTTAGTCTAGGAACTTCCTTTTGAAACACATCCTTAAACTCCCACAACACAGGGTGATCTTCGACCTTCAACTCCTTGCATTTTACTGATTTGAGCACTTGTATTGCATACAAGGGGCATCATTTCGTATTGAATTTCTTAAGTTGCAATGTCGATATTTTCCTAACCGAAATTGGCTTCCAAATGCCTTGCAAAACTCTTGCATTTCCTTCTTCATCTTCACACTCTAATGTCTTATCATAACAACTTAATTTTTCCTCATAAGACGATAACCAATCCATACCTAAAAACACATTGTATAATCCCAAAGGTAGGATATTCAAGGTTTCTTGAGCATGCAATCCACTCATTGCAAATGGACAATCTTCTATCACCTCTGCCACTTTCCTTTTTCTCCATGTGGCTAACTGTATTAACTATGCCTTTGCATTGTTATTTCTCTATAGGGAACATGCTTGAACAACTTGAGGTGAGACATAACTAAGGTTAGATCCATGGTCAATTAAAATAGAAATAGGTTTCTTGACAATTATACCTTCCAACTCCACTTCAAAAACTTGGTGTCTCATTTGTCAAGTTTCCATAGCTACATATATTCTTGGCACACTTTTGGATACATCATTGACCATAGTTGCTTCCTGCACATGGTAAACCTTCCTTTTATCATGTCATTTGTGAGGAAAATCCCTCAACAGATGTGGTTCTCCATAACCCCAACACCATAGAGGTCCTTTCTTTGGTTCCTCTGCTTTGTCTCTTTCCTGCTATGTTGGTGTTTTTCCACTTTGGGATGGAAAATTTTGTTAGTGCACACTTATGCTCAGTTGAACAAATTGATCTCCTTTATTCAGATTCTTATATGGGAATGATTTCAATCCCTTCTTCTAGAATCCACTCTAATATTTTCTCTTTGACTCCTTAGAAGGCTCTTTCTTATGCTTAGGATGATCATAACAACACTTGGCCTTCCTAATGGTGTCTTCCAATGTATTTGTCGTATCAAATTCAATTTGGTCTGGATAGGACTATGGAAATCCACTAATGAAAAGTTGTATCCTTGCGTTCTTGTCCTTGAGGTAAGGAACATACCTCAACAACTCCAAAAATATTTTGGCATATGAATCCATAGTAAGTTGTCCCAACTTATTCTCATGGAACTCCTTGATTTTTTCATTGAAGTACTTCTCTGATAGATATGTTTTTTTTGAAGGATCAGATCCTGTCACTAAGAGGGGGGGGGGTGAATCAGTGACACAACAATTATATAAATTTTTCATTTATTAATGCACACTTAATTTTAACATAGTATTTTATCGTGGAACCCAATTTGGAAAACCACAAACTCTTTTCCATTAACTGCAAAATTTGTTTTACATGTTACATAGAAGGAAGATGTAATTCCTTTTCGATCAACACCCTGGTTCACTAGCACCAACTGGTAGGAGGCTACGACCCCCTGTTTAGTCAACTAAAACTAACAAGGAAGAACCAACTACCTCTGTAGGCACCAACCTTCCCTTGCACCACCCAACCACCCTTAATACATACGTATATTCAAATTTTCTTCCTGGAATCTGCTTCAACTTTTGATCTTCTGATCTGGACTGCAGAGACAAATTATTCTCACCTCTGTTTCTTGTTTATATATTCTTCAAAACAACGTGAGTGTTATACATAGTGTCCCTTTATTTGGAGCATCTCATCTCTTCATTTAAATTAACCATAATCATAGTTTTAACATCTTTATCGTGAAGGTTTTTCATAAATTGATCACAACTATGAATCAATTTTTATCCTTTAAACTTGATCATGAATCTCAGTTATTTTCACAGAAACCAAATTCTGTAGAAGTGCTTCCTTCAAACCATCACATATGACCAAGCGTTACAGAACCACGAGCTTACCAATTACAATGACGTATCATAATTTCCTTTTAAAACTCTTATGTCATATGATCATCGGCGGTGACCAAACGCTAGGCCAAGTGAGTACTTGAGCACTCATCAAATCAACGATCACGATTCACTCTTCTGACGTGATGGACGATTGATGGAACTTTGCACTTTGGAACTTTGGGTTTTCAACATTTCAAAACTTTCAAATCAGATTTTCTGAATAGATCGAATGGTTAGCATCTATTTCGCGGAAACATATCAATCGCTAGATTTGACTCTTTACAAGGCTTAATCTGACATCTCGGACTTAATCAAGCATTGATATGGATGACCACCATTTACTTCGGGTCTTTGAACTTCAGAGATTTTAGATCTCAACACTTTCTTTCCTCTAGAGTGATCACCTTCTCTGGTAAGTCATAATACGGTGGAGACCACTTTCTTTCAGTTAACAATTTAGCTTACACTATCCTTCCACTTTCGTAGATCGATGGTTGAGAATACACCTGACACCAAAAAGATGGTCGAGATCTCCTTCGGGTCTCTCGACTTCAGATATTTTAAGTCTCAAACCGTTTCTTTCCTCCGAAGTGATGTCACTTACTTACGTCACTTGATGATGTGTCATGATCCTAGTAGTTGCCATGTGTCACTCAGATTTTTGATTTGCACGTACCTGAAATGTTGAATCAACTTGACACTTGTTATTGTATGATTGCACCACGTGTCCTTACTGATGTAATCTTGATGACTTGTTCATGCTGACATGGTTTGCTGAGTGTCCTTTCTGACGTGGTCTGACGACCAACAACCCTGATCCAATGGTCCTCGTATGTCCTCCAAATACGACGGTCCTTATTCATTTCAGATTTCTGAGCTTCGGGTATTCCAAATCTCAAACTTTCCGGAGCGTAAACTCCTTGCATCTTTATACTCGAAGTGAAAGATGTTTGTTCAATCTGGATCTTGGATCAACAGCTTGATCTGTTTATGGTGTTTCTCTACTATCTTATCATGACCTTCCACTCAGAAAGATCCAATGGCTGACAAAGATTCACATTTCAGGGATTTCAAATCTCAAATTTCTGGAGCGTAACCTCCTCACAGCTTTAGACCCAAAGCGGATGTTCATTGATCAGGGTCTTAGATCGACGGCTTGATCTGTCTGCAGTGTTTCTCTTCTTTATTATCCTTTCCTTCCACTTTAACACGATTTGACAACTGACGGGAATCGATTTTGATCCGACATTTGACGGGAATTCGCATAATCGAATTCTCAATCGTTTTTCTCGCTTATCCTGTCCTTCCACTCAAAAGTGATCCAATGGTTGTGAATATTATTGAAGCAGATCCATGATCAAGAATGATTGCGCAACCACAATCTACGAGTGTTTTAACTCATCACCCAACTCCGCAATGGGAATATGTGTGCTATTAGAGAGTCAACCATAATCATTGATCTTCGAAGATATAAGATCGGACGGTCCTGACTAATTGCGGGATTGGAACAACTGTGATGTTTAATTCTCCTTTCAATCTCTGCAATCTATCCCTGTTGTAGATTTGGCGATTGTGCATCCGATGGTTACAATTTAATCTAACTTAATCTGGTCGTTTGTTGAATCAATTGCAGTCATATATCTTTGAGGCTATGAGATCTGACGATCTCAACGGATTGCGGGATTGTAACTAGCGAGTAGTTTAATTATGCTTCCGATCTCCATAATTTATCCCTACCATAGATTTGGTGATTGTGCATCAACAGTCTTGATTTGTTCTGTGTTTCATCATGCCATACCTGCTAAGTTTCAACTTGCCATCTCTTCTGAGCTTGATCTCTGCATTTTATAACCCTCCTGAGAATTTATCATAGGAACATTGTTGATCCTATCATGATCAACAATAATCACGAGTTTATTAAGCCTTAAGGTGATGTTCTTCTATCGAATCTTTTTCTTCCTGAGATTAACCTTGTTTCTCTTCTTACTATGATTGTTGACATCAATGAAAACACATGAATGAAAATATGTCCAACAATATCCCCCTTTGTCATTGAGGGAAACACACCAACTTTATACACAATCTCTCCCTATGGTGATGCTTCTGTCCACTGAAGTTACTCTCCCCCTTTGGCATCAATGGAAAAGGGTTTCTTCTCCTATGATCTATCTGTATAAATACTTCTTTGATAATTGGTAACTCCTCCTGCAATCACACTTTTCCTGTCATAACTGCATGACTTCTTATGACATTGATTATTGTCTCCCCCTGAATAGGTGCCAACTAATGTATTATTTTCTTGAGAGATTTTAGGTTGGATGAAGGGTTACTCCCAATTTTTTCCTGATATATTCAAATACATCTCTGCTTAAGGGTTTTGTGAAAATATCTGCCACCTGTTCTTGTGTTGGAACATATTCCAATTTGATTTTTTTATTTTCATCCTAATATCTTAGATAGTTGTACTTTATGGGAATGTGTTTCAATTTTGAATGTTGGACAGGATTCTTAGAGAGACTTATAGCGCTTGTATTATCACAGTGGATAATAGTAGGTTCTTCAAATATTATTTTGATGTCTTGTAGGGTTTTTTTCATCCATTCCACTTGTGTGCAACATTATGCTTCTGCAATATACTCACATTCAATGCTAGACAGAGAAATTGAGGATTGTTTCTTGCTTATCCAAGCAACCAGTGATTCTCCCAAAAAGGATGCTCCTCCACTTGTACTTTTTCTGTCATCTATACTTCCTACCCAATCAACATCTCAATAGGCTTTTAAAGTGAATGAATCCTTGCTAGGATACCACAAACCAAGATCTATGGTTCCTTTCAAATACCTAAAGATTCTTTTTACATCTTGAACATGGCTCTCCTTTGTTTCTGCTTGGAATCTAGCCACCATCCCAACAACTTGCTTGACATAAGGTCTGGAAGTTGTTAGATAGAGAAAACTGCCAATCATTGATCTGTAGTGTTTTGGATCTACATCTTTGGACTCATCATCCTTTCTTAGTTTGCATCCAAATGTCATAGGTGTACTAATAGGTTTTCAATCCTCTAATTTGAATCTCTTAAGCATATCCTTAACATATTTAGACTAATGGATAAAGACTCCTCTTTTGTACTGTATTATTTGTAATCCAAGGAAGAAATTCAGTTCGCCAAGAAAAGACATTTCAAATTCGTGTTGCATCATATTAGCAAAGTCCTTGATCATTTTTTCATCATCACTACCAAATATAATATCATAAACATACACTTCCACAATGATCATGCTATTACCATCAATTTTGCAATAAAGATTGTTGTCTGTTGATCCCCTTTTGAGGCCTTGTTTTTGTAAATAAGAGTCTAGACTTGCATACCATGCTCTAGGTGCTTGTTTTAGCCCATAGAGTGCTTCATTTAGTTTGCATACATAGTCTCTGTTAGCGTTAGAAGTCACTCCTGGATTACGATAGGAGTAGAGCCCAATGCCCATCAGTTTATGTCACGAATAAATTTAATGGGTGATCAAATGGGTAGAGACCCAGGAAGGTATCACTCTAACTCAGGGACCAGGCTTGGTATGTAAATAAAAAAGGAGGTCTTGATCTAACTTTCATCAGTGAGTTGATTCTAAAATGAGCAGGTGGAAGAATTGGTGAGATGAGTGAGCAAGACTGCCTCAGGCATTAGGCCTTTCAACAGCTTGAGGAAGAAAAGCTCAGAATACAAGATCCTCTTGGTTCTAAGTTTTGGGGAACTGAAGGGTGACTTGAATGGATCCTCCAATTCCAAATCATTCAGCATTGAGAAAATACAATAACTGATTAGAGACAATGCAACTATTACAGTGATCCAACCTACATCATCCTATAACAACGCAACTTGACTGGATCCTCCAACTCCGAGTTGTTCTAACACAGTGTAAACAAAGAGATGGAAAGAAGCTAACATTCATAAGGGAAGAAGTCTCAAGTGCCAATACATAACTAGAGAAACCAGTGCTTTGTTAGAACTTTACAATCGGGAGCCTAGCTCAACCATCGATAGATTACAAAATGGTGAAAATGCCTACATATACTCAAAACAAAACAACAACAACGAAAACAAGACACTGCATTAAAAACATTGCATCTGCATGTCTTCTGGCAGTCTGCGCATGCAGACTCTGGATGATCGTGCACTAATGATAGACACAATCAGACTCTTGATTGTTCTATAGATGAATCGACCTGCTTTTGATCCTTTTCCAGACTTTCCATTTATGGCGAAGACAATGTCTAACCACCTCCAACAACTTCAATAACTGCTTTATTGGGATTGGGAACAAGCCTGGTCAATTCTGCCCTCTGGGACGTGGAGGTCTTCTCATGGTGCCACCTGGATCTGCTGAACGGTCTAATGGATAGGTCATGGAGGATCTAGCATGCTTGTCATGGAAAGGGGGAAAGGAGTGATCATGGAAACAACAGGGGTGAGACACATGGCAAGGAGAAGGGGCGAAGGTGACGGGATAAAATGGTAAGGGGGGACACATTATTTATGGGAGGCTGATGTGGAAGGGAAATGGGCCATGTCACGTGGTTAAGTGGAGAACAGATGGTAGGGGAGAAATCGGTATAGAAGGCGACACGACAGGAAGGGGGGCCCACGTCAATACCACACCATTCCGGACCCCCCCCCCTTTATTAAAGGAAGAATGGCAGAGGGGGTCCGAAATCACTCGAGTGTCGTTGATCTAGGCACCTCAATCTCGACCATTTGAGAGATGCACGCCCAATTCCAAACCCCCCTTGTTAAAGGAAGAATGGCGAGGGGGCTCCGGAATGAAACCTTAGCCGCAGATCTAGGCGGGCATATCTCGGCCATTCGAAACTGCCTGCTCATTAAAATGACGCACCCACCCTCTAAAATTTGGAAAAATGGGTTTTTCGAATCTCTTTATTTTCCCAAGGGGACACTTCTTTCAGAAGAGCACCCCCTACATGATTATGTGCTAACATTAGGCTCCATCGAGGATGACATTCCCCCTACGGGCTGCCGAGAACTCTTTTGTAGCTTCAGTGCCTTGTTGTTGGGCTATGGAGTCATTATTTAAAACTTAAAGATAAAATAAAAACAATATATACAATCACAGATGAGCCATGTGCGGCTCAAGAAAAACATCTTTTCAGGAAATGCCCATTCACAGGGCTATTGAAAAATTCTTGATCCTTCAAATCTCGCAACCTGTAGGTATTATTTGAAAATACTTCAGAGATTTTGAAGGGCCCGACCCATAGGGATTCAAATTTTCTGTGTTTGCCCTTGTCTTGTTTAGGAGCATCCCATTTTAGCACCAGGTCTCCTATCCGAAACTCTTCCTTCTTGGCCTTTTTGTCAAAAGCTTGCTTGATCTTCTGCTAATGGTCATGAATTATGTTCATTACCTGCTCTCTGGATTGTTGAACTTCTACCAGTTGATGAATTCTTCTGATCATATCATCAGGCTCTTCTTGATAATCCTGGAAGAACTTTGCTACGGGAATGGCCAGCTGAGAAGGGAAAACATCTTCTGCTCCATAAACCAATTGGAAAGGGGAGATGCCTATAGATCTCTTTGTGGTCACTCGATCGACCCATAGAGAAAATTTCAACTTTGAATCCCAGGCCTTTTTGTTGTCTTCCAATAGTCTTTTGATGATCATTATCAGGCTTTTGTTGGAGGACTCTACTAAACCATTTCCCTGGGGATAGTATGGGGTGGAGTGAATCAGTTTGATCCCGAATTTCTTATAGAACTTGGCTAACGGCTCAGCCTTGAAAGAGGCCGCATTATCAGTGACAATTTTATTTGGGCAGTCGAATCTTGTGATGAGGCCTTCCAGGAACCCAATGATTACCTTGTGGGAAGCATTCCTCGTGGGAATAACTTCTATCCACTTAGTAAAGAAATATGTGGCAGTTAGGATCCATCTGTGCTGCCCACTGGAAGTAGGGTGGATTTCTCCAATAAAATCTAGGCCCCATTGCTAGAAAGGTCCCGAAGCAACTATAGGCTTTAAAGGTAGAGATTTAAGTTGTTGCTTTCCTAAAAATATTTGGCATTTGATGCAGGCTCTGACCTTTCTATAGATGTCAGTGAATAAGGTGGGCCAGTAATACCCATCCCTAAGGATTTTGTAGGCTGTGGTATTCCAGAAATGATTCCCTCCACATAGGCTGTTGTGAAATTCAACAATGATCCTGTCAACCTCTTGTGGATTCATACATTTCAAAATCACCCCCAGGGGGTCTTTCCAATATAAAACTTGATCGACAAGGCAGTATATGATTGCTTTGAGCTTCAGAGCTCTTGCCTTGTTTCTTTGCAGGCCATCTGGAGGCCGCAACTCTTGCAGAAAATATATGACATCCTTATACCAAGGACATCGAGCCAATGGGGGTTCTACTTGAGGGTCTACATCAGACAGCTGATCCTGTTGATTTCCTGAGCATTCATTGATGAAACCTACCCCCAAAGCTTTGTAATTTGCTTCAGCCAACAACTTGGCTAAACCTTGACCTTTGATTAATTTGGTAGGCCTTATTTCCAAGTCAAACTCAAGGATCTTGGCTATCCACTTACTCCTCCTCCCATCTATATCAGGCTGAATAATAATGTCATTAACAACAGCTGAGGGGACATAGGCAATGATCTTCGACTACAGGACTTAGGTTCTAAAGGCTTTGAGAGCCTTTACCAGGGCATGGGCATTCTTCTCCATAATGCCATACCTGACCTCAACATCCCTTAGAGCTATGCTAAAATAGGCAATAGGCTGCTCTAGCCTGGCCTCGTTTGTCTGTAATAAAACAGTAGCCACTGTGTCAGACGAGGAAAAGGAGAAAATAAGGAAATCCTTTGAGTAATCAAGACTGATAAGCACATGAGCTTCTGTCAAGGCCTTCTTTATCTACTCAAAGAAATTTCAAGATTTAGAGGTCCACCTCACTTCATTTTCCTTTCTCAACATGGTTGTTATAAGCTTTACCACCTCAGCAAAGTTAGAAACAAACCTCCTTAGAAAATTAATCTTACCAAGGAAAGACTGGACTTCTTTCCTGGATCTTGGGATTGCGAAGGCTTGGATTGCTTCAACTCTGCTAGGATCAATTTTGACTCCTTATGCTGATACTATGTGGCCCAATAACCTTCCCTCCTTCATGGCGAACAAAGATTTTTTGGGATTCAATGAGAGGCCAAAACTCCTGCATTTCAGAAAAACTTTTGTGAGATGACAACAGTGTTCTTTATCAGATTTGGAAAAGATTGTTATGTCGTCCAGATAGCTGACCAAAAACTTATCCTTTTCCCCAATGAAAGTTATGTCCATGGCTCGTTGAAACGTTGCCCCTACATTCATCAATCCAAAAGGCATTTTAGCATACATGAATGTGCCCCATGGAGTGGTAAATGTCATCTTCTCCCTATCCTCAGGAAGAACAGAGATTTGATTGTAGCCAGAGAAGCCATCAATAATGGATATCATGGATGCTCCTATTACCCTCTGCAATATATGTTCCATCTTTGACAAGGGGTAATTGTCCTTCCGTGAGCTCCTGTTCAGGTTTCTAAAATCTACACAGAATCTGATTTCTCTATCCTTCTTCCTTACTAGGACCAAATTGGCCACCCACTCTGAATATCTCAATGGCACGATGATTTGGGCATGTATCAAATTCTTCACTTCTCTCTCCATGATAGGCATCAACATAGGATTGATCTGTCTTGGCTTCTGCCTAAATGGTTTCGCCTCCCTTTTCAATGGGATTTTATGCTCAATGATGGAAGTGTCATAATTTTTGAGATCTTCATAGGTCCAAGTGAAAACATCAGCAAACTCCCTCAATAGTTCAACGTATTCAACCCTTTGTTCCTTTTTCAGAATCCTTGACAATCTGACAAACTTGGGTTCATTCTCGGTGCCAATGTTGCACCGAGTTGTATTAGCATCATCCTCTGAGATTTTCCCTTTTAATGCCACATCATTTCTATAAAAAAGCCTTTCCAAAGGAACCAGTCCTCTTGGAATATGATTGTTGGGCAGCTGCACAATGTCACGCTCTGCAATCTTACTCATAAAATTATCACCATTAGGCCTTTCTTCAAAAACAGAGTCTTGGTCAATATGCATCTCTGAAAATTCTTCAACAGTCTCCAAGAATATTTTGATCTCAAGATCATCCTCGAACACCTTCCAATGTTTGACATTGTCAGGTATGGAGGGCCTGTATTTTACTTCTACATCATATCTAAATTTAGGTGGCAAGGGCACTTTGAAATTGCTTGTTTATGTAGCCAAGGAATCTGCCACTGTGTTCTTCTCTCTTGGAACGAAAGAAATATTAAATGCTGAGAAGAAACTGTCGATTAGTTGTAACTGTTGAGTCGAGGATGCTTGGCCTGATAAGCGCTTCTGATCTGTTGGACTATCAATTCTGCATCCCCGAACATTTCTACCTCCTGAATTCCCATTTCCTTTACAGCTCTTAATCCTAGAACAATAGCTTCATATTCTACCACATTTTTGGTTGCTTCAAATTCTAGCTTGTATGACAGAGATATGGTTTCTTGAGCAGGTGACACAAAAAATACTCCGGCACCAGTGCCTTCCCTGGAAGAGGCTCCATCAAAAAACATTTTCCAGACGGAGGTGATGGGGGGAGAAAATTCATGAGAAGTAGTGGGTTGCTTTCTGAGTTTTAGAAGAGCTTCGGGAGCATTAGTGAGTTGCAGTAGACTGGAACCTAAATCAATATCAAGGGAAAATATAGGATGGTTGGT
This sequence comes from Picea glauca, assembly GCA_000966675.3. Taxonomy (NCBI): domain Eukaryota; kingdom Viridiplantae; phylum Streptophyta; class Pinopsida; order Pinales; family Pinaceae; genus Picea; species Picea glauca. The sequence goes on from JZKD02S1673854.1 coordinate 875,684, forward strand.
AGGATTGGCTTCATCACTGATTATATAGGCCAGTTGAGCTTCTCTGTATAGTCTCCTATGTTCTCCTCCGAACACAGGAATAGTAGCATAGGTTAGGTCCATTTGCAGAGTTTCCCCCAGTCTTTTTATCCAAGATCTTGATAACAACATACCAAACTTGGGGGGGACATCGGCCACTACAATGTCCATGACCACACTTTTCATGGGCAATTGAAACAAGGTTACAACCAGGTCTTTCATGACTCCTAGGCATTCAAATTTCCTAGAGTCAAAGGAATAGAGGTCATGATAGGCTCTGGTGACTTCTAGTCCTAATTATTCCATGACAATTTTGGGCATGAGGTTGTGGGAAGCCCCTGAATCCATCAAACAATTGTGCAGAACCTTGTCATGTATGTTCAGGGATGTGTAGAAGGGAGGGGGTGAATCATTCATGTCTTCTACCATAGGACTTAGAATGACTACAGGATTTTCTTATTGCAAATTGATGGAGTCTGTGGGAAGGCATGAGGCTTCAAACTGTAATAGCTCGAAGAGGCATTTTTTGAAAACTTCATGTTTGATCAATTCGGAGAGGGGCACAGGGATTCTAATTTTCTGAATTTCATGCTCAAAGTTAAAAGAAGATGTAAGCTTTGGGATTTCTCTTACTTCAGGAACATGACTCTGGACCATTGGAGAGAGGGGTTGGGCCTTCTTACCTTCATTGTTGTCCGCTACTTCATTAATAGGTTTCTCTGTTCTAGTGAGATGTTCAGGAACATCAGGGGCTCCTATATTTTTCTTGGACCTCAGGTTGTACCTGTTTTGGCTGCTGCTAGCCTTGTCTCCCTTGCTAAGTTCATTTAGTTGACTGTCCATGAGATATTCCTCGTATGCTTCTTGAGTGAGATGAGGAAAAGGAGGAATTTCTCCGAAGCAGTGGATTTTTGGATCAAACCCGTTTGTTTCCCCTTCTTCTTCATCAAGCACAAAATTATTTTGAAGAGGGCCCTGAATTTTCTGGTCTTCTCTCATAGTCAGGGGAGAAATATTGTTTGGCCTCCTGAAGCTTCCTTTGTTTTCATCATTTTGAGGATTTATGTATGCTTACTTCCCCTCCACCTTCATTTTCTCCATCTCTGCAGATAGAGACTTCACTATCTTGGTCAATTCATCCACTTGAGGGTGAGGCACAGAGGTGCCAGAAGTTGAGGCTTCGGATCTTCCCTTTCTCCTATCTGCATCAGCCTTATTCCTCAGTATGTCAACTGCCAATACATTAGATTCTACCTCTATGGACGCATCTTGCATTTGAGCTAGGGAAGTAGCTCTTCTTTCTCTCAATAGAAGACAAAAGTCAAGGTCGAATGCATTAGCATAAGAAATTTTGGCAGAGGCTTCTGTGGGCTTTATCTCAGCAAGGATCTTATTATACATCTTATTGAATCTTTTGGAGAAATATGAGACAGACTCTCCTCCCATTTTCTTCAAAGACCCAAATTATTTCATGTAATACATGAAATCCTTCTTATCTCCCCACTGCCTCAGGAAAGCACTATCTAGAGCTTCAATCCTAGGAATAGATCTGGGGGCTAATCTCCTAAACCACTTCCTCACCTTGTCATCCAGGATCTGGATGAAGACTCTCATCCAGACATATTCATTTTCAATGTTCAGGTTGTCTGCATAACTGTAGAAAGCAGCCAGGTGCTCTTCCGTAGTTATGTCCTCTTCCCCAGTGAAATTGGGCATATATTTCAGGTAATCTCCAGCAGGAAGAGGATTCATAGGTTGAGGTAGGATTAAGGGATCATATCTGGCAGCTACTATGGCGTCCATTCTATTTAGAGGGGGATTAGCACCAACCATAGGAAAAATAGGTGTGGGGGAACCAGGAGGAGATGAGGTTTGAAGCACAAAGATAGGAGCTGAGCTTACAGAATGGGAGGGGAACTGCAACAAATCTGGCGAACAGGCTTGCGGGCTCAAAGGCACAAAAATTTCCCTTCCCTCAACAATAATAATAACAGGAGGAGGGGTAGTAAAACCCGGGGTAGGAGAATGTTCATAGGAACTGGGTATGAACCAGGGTACCACCTCGGGAGAGAGGGGAGTGACAAGAGTTTATCCTACTAATTCAAGACCAGGAGGAGAAAATCTACCAGGAACACTCCCGAAATTTAGACTACGAGAAACTCTGACAGACGGTAATAAAACAAGACGAAATGAAGGGGTTGGAGTTTCTACAAAATCTTGAAAATCACTAGAAATACTTGTTTCAGTAGTAGAAGTATCTCCTTCAGAGGACTTTCCCTTTCTGATGATCTTCTCTAGGTCAGCTTCAAGTGGCGTTAACGACAGCTGAGGAGTAGACCTTGTGTGTCTACCTCTAGAAGCCACAGATGAAACAATGGAGTCTCTTATGGGTTGGAACCAGTGGGGTCTCCCAATGGAGTCATGTCAGTGGAGTCGCCAGGTGCACAGTAGCAATATCGATAGTTCTGATATCTGATGCACCTTCAGAATCAATTAATCATTGTCGTTCAATCCCGGGGAAAATATTCAACTTCATCCCCGGTAACGACACCAGAAATGTTAGCGTTAGAAGTCACTCCTGGATTGCGACAGGAGCAGAGCCCAATTCCCATTAGTTTATGTCACGAATAAATTTAATGGGTGATCAAATGGGTAGAGACCCAAGAAGGTATCACTCTAACTCAGGGACCAGGCCTGGTATGTAAAGAACAAAGGAGGTCTTGATCTAACTTTCGTCAATGAGTTGATTGTAAAATGAGCAGGTGGAAGACTTGGTGAGATGAGTGAGCAAGACTACCTCGGGCATCAGGCCTTTCAACAACTTGAGGAAGAAAAGCTCAGAATACAAGATCCTCTTGGTTCTGAGTTTCGGGGAACTGAAGGGTGACTTTACTGGATCCTCCAATTCCAAATCATTTAGCATTGAGAAAATACAAGAACTGATTAGAGACAATGCAACTATTATAGTGATCCAACCTACATCATCCTATAACAACGCAACTCGACTAGATCCTCCAATTCCGAGCTGTTCTAACACAGTGTAAACAAAGAGATGGAAAGAAGTTGACATTCATAAGGCAAGAAGTCTCAAGTGCCAATACATAACCAGAGAAACTAGTGCTTCGTTAGAAATTTACAATCGGGAGCCTAGCTCAACCATCAATAGATTAAAAAATGGCGAAAATGCCTACATATACTCAAAACAAAACAACAACAGCGAAAACGAGACACTGCATTAAAAACATTGCATCTGCATGTCTTCTGGCAGTCTGCGCATGCAGACTTTGGATGATCGTGCACTTATGACGGATGCAATCAGACTCTTGACTGTCTTGTAGATGAATCGACCTGCTTTTAATCCTTTGTCGTACTTTCCATTTATGGAGGAGATGATGTCTAACCACCTCCAACAACTTCAATAACTGCTTTCTTGGGATCGGGAACAAGCCTGGTCAATTCTTCCCTCTAGGATGTGGAGGTCTTCTCATGGTGCCACCTGGATCTGTTGAACGATATAATGGATAGGTCATGGAGGATATGGCATGTTTGTCGTGGAAAGGGGGAAATGAGTGATCATGGAAACAATAGGGGTGAGACACATGGGAAGGAGAAGGGGCAAAGGTGATGGGATAAAATGGTAAGGGGGGACACATTATTTATGGGAGGCTGATGTGGAAGAGAGTGAAACGGATGTCGAAGGATGAGGAGGGGCCAAGGGAAACGGGCCATGTCACAGGGTTAAGTGGAGAACAAATGGCAGGGGAGAAAGCGTTACAGAAGGCGACACGACAGGAAGGGGGCCCCATGTCAATACCACACCATTCCAGACCCCCCCCCCCTTTATTAAAGGAAAAATGGCAGAGGGGGTCCGGAATAACTCAAGCATCATTGATCTAGGCACCTCAATCTCGACCGTTTGAGAGATGCACGCCCAATTACGGACCCCCCCCCCGTTAAAGGCAGAATGGCGAGGGGGCTCCAGAATGAAACCTTAGCCGCAGATCTAGGCGGCCAGATCTCGACCGTCTAAAACTGCCTTCTCATTAAAATGATGCACCCACCCTCTAAACTTTGGAAAAATGGGTTTTCCGAATCTCTTTCTTTGCCCAAGGGAACACTTCTTTCAGGAGAGCACCCCCTACATGATTATGTGCTAACAGTCTCCTTTGTTGGTTAATTGGAACCCTTCTGGTTTCTCAATATAGACTTCCTCTTCTAAATTTCCGTTGAGAAATGCTAACTTGACATCCATTTGGTACACTTTAAATTTTTTGTAGCTACAGAAAGCTAAGAACATCTTAATTGCCTCTAATCTGGCCATAGGTGAAAATGTTTCTTCATAGTCTACTCCTTCAACCTAAGCATACCATTTACATACTAATCTGTCTTTGTTCCTGATTACTTTCCCATATTCATTCATTTTATTTTTATATACCCATTTAGTTCCAATGACATTTTTATTTTTTGGTCTTGGAACTAATTCCCAAGTTTGATTTTTTTCGATTTGGTCCAATTCTTCATTCATAGATTTGATCCAATTATCATATTTACATGCCTCTTTGATTGAGGTAGGCTCAACATGTGACAACAATGATATTTTTGTTTGATACAATAGTTGTCTTCTTGTGTGCACTCCATCATTCATATCTCCAATAATCATTTCTTAGGGATGATTCTTTTGAGTAATTCTTGAGAGTGTCTTTGTATCTCTTCTTGGGAATTCTTCTCTTATCTCTCCATCTTGACTATCTTCTTCACTTTCACTAGTATCCATATAATATTCTTCCCTTTCTTTTTCATTCTCTTCTACTTCTTCTAGTTGTGTGTCGAATGTCTCATCATCATATTCATCTTCATTTTTAGGTATGGTTTCTTGATTTTTGATCCTTATCATTTTTAGGTCATCCACCTTGACATCTCCACTCTCAACAATATTATGTGATCTAATATTGTAGCATATGTATGCTTTCTTTTTTGAAGCATATCCAAGAAAAATACCTTCATTAGATATGGAATCAAATTTTCCAAGACTCTCATCTAGTCTTTTGATGTAGCATTTACTTCCAATGACCTTGAAGTATTTTACTGATGGAGCTCTTCCAAACCATAGTTCATAAGGGGTCTTATCACTATTAACCTTGATATTACCTTTGTTCAATATGTATACTGTTGTGCTTACAGCTTCCCTCCAATATCCAGTTAACAATTTTTCTTCATTGAGCACAGTCCTTGCAGCCTCCTGAACTGTTCTATTCTTTCTCTCAGCAATCATGTTTTGCTGAGGTGTTCTGGCAGCAGATAATCGTCTTTGTATTCCATAGATTTCATAGAAGATATCAATCTCTTTTGAGGTGAATTCACCACCATTGTCTGATCTAAGACGTTTGATTTTTGTCTTCTTTTCATTTTCAACAAGGATTTTAAAGGCTTTGAATTTGTTGAGTGCTTCTAATTTTTCTTTGAGAAAACATATCCAACTCATTCTAGTAAAGTCATCAATAAACAATATAAAGTAAGAATCTCCTTGCAAACTCTTGGTCCTCGTAGGTCCACATAGGTCAGTGTGAACAATATCTAAAGGTTTAGAGGTTGTGTATTTTTTTTCCTTGAACCTTATTCTAGTTTTCTTCCCTAGTTGACAGTGTCTACACATATCATTTGAGGGTTTTATGATCTTTGGAAAGTTTCTTATTGCACCAAGGTTGTTGAATTTCACAAGATTGTCAAAGTTAATATGCCCCAACCTTCTATGCCATAGCCAACTTTCATCTACTAAATTTATATGACACTCATTCAATTTTTCATCTAGTATATATACATTTTCAGAAGTTCTAGGAGCAGTACCAACTAATTTTCATGTGTCTTCTCTCCTAATCTCACATTTTTGGGAATCAAATATGCAGAAGTGCCCCTGATCACATGTTTGACTAACACTTAATAAACTATGCTTCAGTTTTTCGACAAGTAGCACATTTCTGGCTTTGTCTTTTCCCAAGCTCACAGTGCCTTTCCCAAGTATGTTACTTGACGCATTATCACCAAATGTAACTTTACCTTTTTGTTTCTTTAATTCTAAAAACTTGTCCTTGTTACATTTCATATGTTTTGAGCACCCATTGTCAACATACCAGAGATCCTTTTTATCTTGAGATTTTAGGGCAATAAGACATTCCTTTTTTGATGTTTTTTCTCTCCAAAGTTTCTTTTGCTCTCTAATGAACTTTGGTTGTTCAGAGACTTCCATTAATATGCAATTAATGGTCTTATGTCCATGGTTATGACATCTGAAGCATTGTAAATCCCCTTCTTGTAGAGGTGCAAAGGAGTTATAGTTTTTGCTTTTAACTTGATTTTCTTTTTGTTTATCCTTAAGGATATAGTTCTTAACCTTCAGATTTTTCTTTCTATATGCTCTACAATTTATGGGCTTGTGTCCAAAATTAGAGCATGCAAAGCAATAACCAAGGAAAATGCGAGGATACCTATTTTGATAAAACTTCTTTGGTATTGTCTTGAATTCCTTCCTGATGGGTGGAAGTAATCTTATGGAGTCCTGATCATTACTTATCTTCTCTTCATTTTTCTTCTTGAATGTATTGAGGAGAGTATCTGCATAAGATTTTGAGTTAACATGGATTTCCTTTTGAGAATAACCTATTCCGTTTTTATTACCTAAATCTCTTTGCATGGTAATAATCTTACCTAATATTTTAGAGCTATTTTCATATTTTGTTTGAATTATTTTTGCATCCAGTTCCCTTTTTAGATGAACTATTTATGCCTCCATTCTTTCATAAGTTATTTGTTTTTCCTTAAGAGACTTTTCTAGACTTTCTTCGATTTTATTTGCTTCTAAGATTTTTTTTTTCAGATTGCTCATGAGTTTTTCCATCTCCTTTTCTTCTTGTTCATGTTTTTCCTTTTGTTCAACTACAAAACTTTTCAATTGTCTATATCTGGTTTTGTATTTTCTTAATTCATCCAAGGCACTGAGAAGTTCTTCCTGCATATTAACTTATGCTTCATCTTCTAACTCCTTCTTGTGTTTAATTTTTTCTATCTCATTAGATTCTTTAATACCTAAGAAAAGGACTTCATCATCATTAGATTCATTGTTGTCACTAGACTCGGAAGAGTTGTTGTTTCCTCTTTTGTGTAGAATTTTTTTTTCCCTTTGTAAAACCTTTTCTTGTAGTTGGGTTTTTCCTTCTTCTTGTATTGTTTGGTTTTATTTTCTTCATCTTCAGGGTCCTCCTTGGGATAAGGACAATTGGATGAAAAATGACCAACTTTGTATAGTTAAAACATTTGAAAGGAAGATTGCCTTTGTACTTCCCTGATCCTTTCTAAAGTTTTCTAATGAAATTGGCTTCTTCCACATCAGATTCTTCATGATGGAAGGATTGAAGTTTTTTATTATGATTTATCTTTGTCTTAGATTCTTTTAAAATTGTTTCATCTTTTGTTGATTTATCATTTTTTGTTCTCATTTCATATGCTATAAAAATTCTATGGAGTGGATCAACTGTGAGTGTGTCTAGATCAGATCTATCTTCAATTGAAGAAATATTTGCATCATATCTCATAGGTAATGATATTATTATTTTTTTCACAATGTGTTTATCTGTAATCTCTTCTCTTGCTTCTCTAATTGAGTTAACCACTTCATGTACTCTATGAAAGTACTCAACAATATTTTCTTCTTCTTTCATTTTCAGATTTTCAAACTGAGATCTATAGGTCTGTAGTTTGGCTTCTTTGACTTTGTCATCTCCTTCATATACATCCTCCAAATTGTCCCAGATTTCTTTGGATGATTTGTAATGCATAGCCTTCACACATATAGAATTAGTCAACCCTGCTAGAATTCCATTAATTGCTCTTGAGTTGTCATTACATATTTTCTTTCTTGCAGAGTCTTTGGGTGGAGTAGCTGGTGCAGTGTAACCATCTACAATAGATTGCCAGATATCAAAACCAAGAGCCAACAAGAAGCTTTTCATTCTTATTTTCCACAGGGCATAGCCTCCTCCATTGAAAAATGGTGCTTTGTTCTTGGACATTCCTTCTTGTTGATTCATCTTCAGGATCTACCTTCAAGTTTGTTAGACCGTGATGAAGGAACCCCCTTTGATACTGATTGAAGGATCAGATCCTATCACTGAGAGGGGGGGGTGAATCAGTGACACAACAATTATATCAAATTTTCATTTATTAATGCACACAGAATTTTAACATGGTATTTTATCGTGGAACCCAATTGGGAAAAACACAAACTCTTTTCTATTAACTGCAAAATTTGTTTTACATGTTACATAGAAGGAAGATGCACTTCCTTTTTTATCAACACCAACTGATCAGGATGCACCCACACCCTGGTTCACCAACACCAACTAAGAGGAGGCTACGACATCTACAACTGACAAGGAAGCACCAACTCCCTCTGCAGGCACTGACCTGCCCTTGCACCACCCAACCACCCTTAATACATAAGTATCTTCATCTTTTCTTCCTGGAATCTGCTTCAGCTTTTGATCTTTTGATATGGACTGCAGAGACACATTCTTCTCACCTCTCTTTCTTGTTTATATATTCTTCAAAACAACATGAGTGTTATACACAGTGTCCCTTTATTTGGAGCATCACACCTCTTTGTTTAAATTAACCATAATCACAATTTTAACATCTTTATCGTGAAGGTTTTTCATAAATTGATCACAGGTATGGATCAATTTTTATCCTTTAAACTCGATCCTGAATCTTTGTTATTTCCACAGAAACCAAATTCCGCAGAGGCGCTTCCTTCAAACCATCACATATGACCGAGCATTACAGAACCACGGGCTTACCAATTACAGTGATGTATCATAATTTCCTTTTAAAAATCTTATGTCATATGACCATCGGCGGTGACCAAACGCGAGGCCAAGCGAGTTCTTGAGCGCTCATCAAATCAACAGTCATGATTCACTCTTCTGACGTGATGGACGACTGACGAAACATCGCACTTCGAAACTTCGGGTTTTCATCATTTCAAAACTTCTGAATCGGATTTTATGAACAGATCGGACGATTAGCATCTATTTCATGAAAACATATCAATCGTTAGATTTTATTCTTTACAATGCTTAATCTGAAGACCCAGAATTAATCAAGCGTTGATATGTATGGCCACCATTTACTCTGGGTCTTCGAACTTTGGAGATTTCAGATCTCAACACCTTCTTTCCTCTGGAGTGATCACCTGCTCTGGTAAGTCATAATATGGTGGAGACCGCTTATTGTCAGTTAACATTTTAGCTTACACTATCCTTCCACTGTAGTAGATAGACAGTCGAGAATAAACTTGACACCAGATCGACAGTCGATATCTCCTTCGGGTCTCCAGACTTCAGAGATTTTGAGTCTCAAACCCTTTCTCTCCTCCGAAGTGATGTCACTTACTTACGTCACTTGATGACGTGTCATGATCCTAGTAGTTATCACATGTCACTCAGATTTTTTATTTTCACGTACTTGAAATGTTGAATCAACTTGACACTTGTCATTGTTTGATTGTGCCACGTGTCCTTGCTGACGTAATCTTGTTGAATTGTTCATGCTGATGTGGTCTGTTGAGTGTCCTTGTTGATGTGGTCTGCTGACCAACAACTCTGATCCAACGGTCCGCGTATGTCCTCCAAATTTGACGGTCCTTATTCATTTCGGATTTCTGGGATTCGTGTATTCCAAATCTCAAACTTTCCGTAGCGTAAGCTCCTCGCATCTTTATACCCGAAGAGAAATATGTTCATTCAATCTAGATATTGGATCAATGGATCGATCTGTTTACGATGTTGCTCTACTAGCTTATTCTATCCTTCCACTAATAATGATCCAATGAATGACGAAGATTCTCATTTCGAGGATTTCAAATCTCAACTTTCCAGAGCATAACCTCCTCACAGGTCTAGACCCGAAGAGAATGTTGTTCTTTGACCAGGGTCTCAGATCGATGGCTCAATCTATCTATGGTGTTTCTCTTCTAGCTTATCCTATCCTTCCACTTTAACATGATCTGACGGCTGACAGGAATCGGGTTTGATCCAATTGTTGAAGGGAACTCGCATAATTGAATTCTCAATAATTTTTATCGCTTATATTTTCCTTCCACTCAAAAGTGATCCAACAGTTGTGAAGATTCTTGAAGCAGATCCATGATCAAGAATGATTGCGCAACCATAATCTACGATTTTTTTAACTCGTCACCCAACTCCGCAATGGGAAGATGTGCGCTATTGGAGAGTCAACTACAATCGTTGATATTGGAAGCTATAAGATCGGATGGTCCTGACTAATTGCGGGATTGGAACAAGAGTGATGTTTAATTCTCCTTTCAATCTCTGCAATCAATGCTTGTCGTAGATTTGGTGATTTTGCATCTGACGGTCACAATTTAATCTTACTTAAGCTGGTTGTTTGTTCTAGAATAATTTGATTAAGTGATAATTTAATCAAATTATTAGAACTGCTTCATATCCCCATATCAATGATCTAGATCAAATCACACCCTCTCTCATCAAAATATCAAATTACAGACCTATGATTCTGCTATGATGGGCCTCTCCTTTTGGGATCCAATGGCTCTCAGACTCAATGACTAACGATACATATTTCTTAGGTTCTACAACATGTGCGACAGTCATCAACCATCTCCTCATTTACTTGTCATGTATTCATGTGGAACTCACAATGATCCTATGGATGAGGTATAAATGTCTCCCTTCTCTGATCAATAGTCCCCCTTCACTCTCGGAATCCCTCCCATCGAAGTGTGTCTACCCCGATACCACGAACCACTCCGACTGGTTTACTCCAATGATCCTCATTTTCCTCATCTAATGGTAAAGGTTCACTCAAAGGTAATATATGCTCAATAGATAGGGTTTTATGTCCAACCCCATGGATTGCACTACAAAATATATGAAGGTTGAGATCTTGCAGGACACCTCCTGATATATCAACAATCCTCGAACTCTCAGGTTTTCAGACTCCTCTCTCAATCCCTCCATCTAGACCTCTGATATCCCTCTTTCTGACAGGCCCATATGTGACGTCAATGGTTACAATCTCACCATCTAATCCTATGATAAATCAATGACTACCATTGACTCAGATTTCCTTCCATCATGTTCCCATACAACCTCATATCTTATCACTCTGACTACCATGTACTCTGACCAATGGTCTATATATGCTCTCCATGTCAGATCAATGGTTGCGATCCACCTCAATTCAAACACTCTTTTTCTCTCAGTTAACAGTTCAATTTGGGACTTAACCATTTCATGGTTTCTCCTAGGACATCACTAAGTTTATAATGGACCTCCTTAGCTCTCTTCCTCACTCTGAAACTAGATAAGGAAATTTCATATTGGCCTTGGATGAAGATTTTCATATCCTGCAAATTTTCCATTTAAAGGAAGGAGGTTTTCACATGGCTTAAGGCTCCCTAACTACTCATAAAACTCTCCTTGGCTTCAAGATACTCCTATCAAATTTGGGTAAATATTTTGTTCATATCTTGCAATATTTCCACTTGAAAACTTGCAGTCCCTTCAAGATTACACCCATTATTGACATTTCATGCCCAGTGAAATATTATGTCCTCCAAGCTTTCCATTTAAAGGACTTGAAGAAATCATCATAATACACCCCACTCTTGCATAGGTTGTTTGGTCACATAGGTATATCATATTAATTGTGGAAACAAACATACACACTCCATTTTACTTAGGAATTCAACCATTCCCTTTATGCATTTACATTTATTATTTAAATCAGAAAATCATACATTAACATAATTAGGCATACATCAACATGCCAAGTTAAGTACTTATTTGTTCAGTGGAATATGTCCACCAACCAACTGAATGAGAAGAATCCTTTCCTCCCAACCTTAGGCTATGTTGCAGGGTGCCTTCCTACAACATGCCACCCCCGTGTCGATTCATGATATCACAAGGGGATTGATTCAATTGACTACCAAACTAAATGGTCTAGGAAGGTTACTCTCCTTCACTCCACTGGAAACAACAGAGGTTTCCCTCTTCCCAATGAGCTCAGAGCCTCCACGATTTTATCAGGAACCTCCCCAACTAGATTTCCTCTACACAAGGGAGTCTCTTCTCTATTATACAGTTCCTCAATGACCTCCCCTTACCAGTGGCAGTTTCTTTCCAATAAGCGCCAAGCCGTGACTCTCTATTTCTATAGTCTGGATATGGGTCTTCTCTATTCCAGAGTGACCATTATTCTCTTGGGAAAGCTTCCTATTTTTTTCAATAAAACTTCCCAACAAATTTGTTTCTCATAGCAAGCGTGTGAGTCTAAAAATCGTCATGTTCTTTGTGGTTCCTTGTGAAAAATCGTTCACAACTCAACTTGCTCCTGTAATTTCTTGATTGCATTTCTTCTTACTTCCTCTGGATGCAAACTCTCCACTTCCCTTCCTTCTTCCTATTTGTCTTTGCATCCACACATCTAGTGATGTTTTCCACCTTTGGTAGCTTCTTCCACATAGTTCCTTGGGATCCTCATAACCACTATCAGATATGACCTCTAGTTGGTGATCCAAATTTTAAAGGGGAAATATAAGGTGTCCTTCTATCAAGTTTTTAATTGACCTTTTCCTCTTCAATAAACCCAATCCATCAACAGTTATAACTACTTCAACCACCAATATTTTTTTTCCCATAGATGGTCACATGGCTTCATGCTATTTCAAGTACACTGTAAGGTGTGTATTTATATCTTGCAAGTATATGTTGGCTTGGTAAGAAATATTTCTATTTTCTTCACTGAAACATCTCATCTCCACCACACCAATCCACTTCATCAAGTCCCACCTTTTATAGCACGTTTAGTACTCTAGGCTTTTCCCTCTAAGTCGGATTTTAGGTGTTTTCTATTAATCAATAACATAATTACATTCTTCATAATCACATTATATGAAGTCTTATCATAATTATAATTATGGGCGAAAACAAGGTGTTACATCATCTATATAAAGTCAATACACAACCTCATAGTTCCATCCTTTTTCTTCAAAAAAAGCACTGGGGGACCCCAAGGTGAAACACTTAGGCATATGTACCCCTTTTCAAAAACTCTTCTAGTTGCATATACAAATATTTTATCTCTAGTGTGCTCATTTTATAGGGATTCTTGGACATTGGGGTATCTCCAAGAATTAAGTCAATAGAGAAGTCAATGTCTCTCTTTGGTGGCAATCCATAAATTTCCTAAAAATGCCTTCTTATTCTTTTAAAAATGAATAGTCTTCAAGGTTTGCACCTTATCCTTGGTTGGCTCTTCCATATAAGTTGCATATATTTGACATCATTTTCTAAAACTTATTTTCAACTACAATGCTAAATCTCTTAGACAAATATAGACCTTGGAAAACTTTGAAGTGTCCTTTAATTCCCTTCCTCATCAAGGCATGTGAAATCCTTATTGTATCAATCTAAGACAACATGATGCTTATCCAATCAATGCATACCAATAAATAAATCATATAAACCAAGAGGTATGATGTTCAAATCATCCTTATTGCTAAATCCATTCATGTTCACTTCAAAATCCTTAACCAACTCATTGATTCTTATATTGGTTCTTGTGGCTAGCTAAACCAACCAATACTTCTCATGCTTACATTTCTTTAATTTAAATCTTTCAACTAGATTAGGATCTATATAGCTATGACTAGCCATGACTAGCTTCAAAATCATACTATTCCATAGTCACGCTTCCAAGTGTAAGCTAGAAGAATATTTGCATTTTATTTTCATAGTAATGTTGTAATGTCCTCGACCACCCAGGTCGGGCCACGATACACGAGAGAACACTTTCGTTCTCTCTGCGAAACATACTGTAACATACCCAACATCCAACTGAGCTATGCCACATGAATTTTTTGAAGTGCATGCAATTAAAATATATACACACGGAGCTCTTGCGGAAACATATATATATATATATATAACATAAACAAACAAATACATTATGTAAATACACAGATTCATACAGAAATGATAGTAAAAATATACATGCAGCATATGCAGGAAATACCCATACATATAAACACAGTTATAACCATACACATGATAAACCCATAAAATAAACACGTAAATAACAATGTAGCATGTAAATTTATCACACAGTTGACACTTATCTTGGTAAGAATATCACCAACTATGAGCAGACCTTCCACGAACCTCCCAGCCTTAGACCACACTGCTCATCACTCTCAGCAGTGGGTCACCCCTGAGCTAGGACTAAACTCCACCCAGGAAAAGGGATCCCTAACTAGGATAATGGCTCATAGAAAACAAGAAAGACTCTGTGACAGGTGCCAACTCAAAATTACAGCCTACAGTCCCTCATTCCCCACATGCCTGTCCCACCCCAGGAAGTGTGCCCCTTCTCTGCTCAACAGTCCTTCAGCTGCCCCACTTCCCTTTCAGGGCTTCAGCAATAGGTCAGACAGGAAGTCTCAGAGCCCTGCAGTTGTAGTTTATCACCCTCAGGAAATCAATTCCCAACAATTCTCTCACCCAGAGAGAAATTCCTCACGGTCCTGACAACCCACCTCTTCAATATCGCACGGGCCTGACAACCCGCTTCTTCAGTCCCACTCCCAAGCTACCAGCTACACAAACAAGTATGGCTATGGATACATGTTTCGATACAATGACATAAATTATGGAGGATAACTGATTGCATGAGTGAAAGATCCTAGAAAATGGCACAATGGATGGAAAGAATGATGTAAAATGAACTAAGTCCCAACAATATGTATGCATGTCCCCAACTTGACACTTGTCATGTTGGGAGTTACTTTGGCCCACTTGTCCCCAACTTTGGAACTTAGGATAAAATAATTATCCATACTTTATACTTTAAGAAATATTGATATAATATTCCTTTTTGGCTTAAGCTATCTAACTTAGCCCTTTTCCTTAACTTTTAGCCCCCACCCTTTCCATATCTAGTGGATTTTAGTCCCCCGTACTCTTTTATCGTGGTCGGTCTGCACGCAACGATGTATTTTATATTAATGATGAGACATATACAAAATAGGTGCACTGGCCTTTAACATCTAGGCTCTTCGGCCTAATCATCACAAAACTAGCTCACCGGTCTATAAAACATAGCATATACACAAAGGTTCATTGGCCTCAATATCGCGTGCACTTAAGATGACGCGTGGTATCCTGGAATGTGCACACTTCATCATTTTACTGCGCAGTACATGCGTGCACTATGCCATGAAAGGTCCATACAAAAATGATATCAAACAACTCACCATCTTAAGTACATTATTACATTTACGGTTTGGGTTCAACCTGGGGATATTACAATCCCCTCCCCTTATTTATGCATTGTCCTCAGTGCATTATATACCATGTACCATTCAAATTCTTTAAAATATCCAAGATTTAGCTATTTGAATCTTGTTATCCATCTGGTGATTTACTTTTCGGCACCAATTCTCATACTCATATTGCAACTGGAAGTCAATTGCTCTATTCCATACAGTTGCTTCAGGAAATAATTCAGCTCATTGTTCCTTATTACATGCTTCAACTAAACTTCATTTAAGCAACAACTGGCTATAGATCCACAATGGTCCACCCAACCTTATATCTCACTGATGATAAACTCTCAACAGCGTACCAGCCCCGAGCATGGGCTATGAATCCATCAGGGCAATGGCTTCCCAAGATAACCATGACCCAAAATCAATATCAACATAGTCTAGGCCAAGGTACCAAACCTCAACATCACTCCAACCAACGGTCTCTCTTCCCCACATGCCTGTACAACCCAAGGTAGTATCCTTCACTGTCCAACAATTCATCGACTGCTCAACTTCCCTTCTAGGGATCCAACACAGGCCGGACAGGAAGTCTAAGAGCATCGTGGCTCCAAGAGTTCCAACTTTAATCATTATCATCTCATTTGCATCATACACATGCAATTATCATGAGAGGGCATTATAAAAATTCCATTTTAGAAATCAGATTAATTTCATAAGAAATTCGACTTTTCCTAAAAAATGAAATTCTATTTCATAATTTTTTATCGTTATTGGAATAATGGAATGTACTTTTCCATTTGGATTTCATCAAACACCATGTTAAGTACCATTTTTTCCGCAATGATTATATATTGCATACAACCAACATATTGTTAGTATTTTATGTACATCATAATTCAACATGTATAACACCTTATGTGATTATCTTAGAATTACCTACACCTAGCAATTCAATCACAATTACCAAAAAAATTAACCAAATAGAATGACTCATCATTCTATGCATATGCATGTTCATAATTAATAACAGTAAGTTCATTTCTTCAATTTTCTAAACACGAAATTTTATGTAGTAACTATTCTTGTGACTACCTGACTTGCAACTTTCCTGTTGTAATGTTTAAAAGTTCTTGAAATGTTATCAAATTCATGAGTTAGCAACATTTCAGGCATTACTATAATTGTTTCCATGCAAAAACATATATACATGCACTCCCAAAATGCATTTAGAAAAATGCATTTAAGTATACAATTTCATCATGTATGAGTGCAACTATGCCACTTACTAGGCATGAGTGTAACTGTCAATGCCTATTTATTCAATGCACCTTTGCATTGATTTTCAGAATGATCTTTATCTAAGTCATGTATCTCACCATCCATAAATTGGAAATCTAGCCAATGTCTTGACACATTTCACACACTTCCCATTGTCTTCACAATTACTTGGATGTCTTCCTTTTCGACCTGAACACTACACCAAGAATACAATTTTGTAGTGTTTATTAGTGTTAGCAAAAAGGTTGCAGTCCAAGTTTTATTTAAAGGTAGGAAGTTCATTGGGTATTTGTGTGGCACATAACCTTTCTATAACCTTACCTTGCCATATCCAACCATGTCTTGGTCTCATACATGACTAGCTTTCTTAGCATCATTCCTATAACAAGTTCTTATCTTTTATTTTGCTTGGTTATTGTCTCATAACCAAATTAACATGGCATGCTACTATGTCAGTGTTTGAATTCAAAAGCTAAAAGCTTTGATAACTATAATAGGCCTCTAGCCTTTACCACACCTAATGGTAACTTAATCCTGTCAATGCACTTAAACAATACCATACAACGTATTATAAAATTCAATTTGAGAAATTTCTTACCTGGATTTCCCTTTGGCAATTATGCAACATAATTTCTAAAAGATAAATTCTTACCTGCATGGTTGCCATTAAACGAATTTAATGCTACATGATTAGTTGATGACAATAGAAGTTCTCATGCCTCTTTATCAGTCTTACAATCAATATTCCAGCTTTTTGTTGCTTCCTTCCATGTGCAGCAACATTATCAGCAACACTTGCAAACATCCAAGCATTCTCACTTTATGGTTGTCCCAACAAGCCATAAAATACTTGTTGCTACAGTAATTGCAGCAAATTCTTTCTTTCCACATCACATTTACTTGTTTATCCCATAAGTGTTCCATTCTCTAGGATTCTTGACTCTTCAAGTGCTCTTCACTGTAACCACTATGCATGATTATTTCGGATTTGAGCACTTTCTATCCAAATCACTCTTGGATGTCTTTTCTTTTCCATCCAAATACTAAACTGATATTAACCTTCAGCTTTTATTTACTTCCTAGATCCATCTATCCCAACTCGTACTCGGATGAATTATAATTCCAATCATGTTGTCTTATAGACTTTGGATGTTCAACATCCAATTAATTTTCAGACTGAACTATTTCAACTCTTTCCTGGATGAATACTTTAGTATTTGAGTTTTTCTTGCACTCTTATCTTCTCCTTGCCAACTAGCCTCAAACTTGGCTTGCATAGCCAATCTCTTAGCATACTATAAGGATGCACATATGCTTCCTTCTCTAGTTGCATAGGATTAATTAAAAGTACTTAATACTGCTTTTAATTTACCATCATAATTTTAAGTGATACTTCCACTCCCTGGAAATGTCACTCATGGCTCTATGCCACTTGAGATGGATTCTTCTCAGGCACCATCTCTTTGTATTCAAAACCATGCATAGAACCATTTTCTTCTTCATGGTTCCTTATTGACTCTCTACATTAATTCATTTCACTTTTAAGCATTTCTTGGCTTTGACATCTCCATGCTATTGTGTAAATATCTTCAATACCTTTGGAATGCATCAATAATCTCTACTAGTATTCTTGCTTTCTCTCTTGGAGTGTTTTCATGCATTCACATTTGCTTGATATCTATCCCATGAATTCTTCTTCCGTTATCCAAGCATGTTCATGGACTTGCAACTACATATTATGTTGATATTAATTTTCAGCATTTCATTATTATTCGGATCCCTCTGATCCAACTCTTACATGACCCAATTATATTTCCAGTCATGTTTTTTGAGTAACCTTGGACAGTTAACACCAAATTCCTTCTTGAGGTACTTGATTTATCCCTACCTTAATTGATCATATCAGCATTTGGATTTGCTTTATAGCTATTACTTTTCCCTATCTTAACCAATCTGATTTCAACCTGCCTTGCACAATCCACTTATATCATGCCATATTGATGCCCTTCATACCATGATTCCACTTCACACTCTGATAACCATAAGGGAGGCATTACTCTATAATTGCATACTAATACCTGGATATGATGCGCTCTTTATCCATATATGAATTAAGCCTCTTTCTTTATCTAATTACTATCATTCTGATAGCCAATTCCTTTTATAATAGATCTGACTCCAATGTATTGCTCAATATGTATATTGGTTTCTTTGGGAGTGTTCACTAATTCATTCACTACATGATCTATTCCTTTGCCTAGATTCCATTGAAATACTTGACTAACATGAGAGGACTTCCTGTAGCGTCTTCCCAAGACTTTATGGCTGCACTCAAATTCATACCTTGACATTTTGAGGTCTTGGATTTTGATCATCTTATGAAAGTTTTTTGTCATGGCACTCTTTCTTTGAGAACCTAAACTTATTTTTAACCAAATTTTCCACCTTCTCACCTGTTAATAACTAAAATTTCTTATCTCTTCAAAAATGTGCAGTCAACAAAATTTGTTAGGCTAATTGTTTCAACAATTTTATGAAATTATGTATAATTTTGTTCCAATAATGCATCCGAATTATTCTTCTGATATCTTGTGAAAATTGTTTCCCAAATCAATTTTTTGGATGTATATTTAGACTCTACTGTCTAATACCTTTCCAATGCCTACTCCCATGCTCAATTCCGAGTCTTGAGCAGAAAGTTATGGTTATTTGAAATTTGTCCATTAATTTTTCTGTTCATTTTTCAACTTGGCGCAACTATGCACTGTAATTATGAATTTTGCACCTACTCCATTGGATTTTTCGTAGGATATCAATTGGGTTTCTTAATATACCTATTATGGACACTCTTTCCAAGTTTCATCTCTTTTTGGGTTCATGGCTGCTAGATACAACCTACTGAAGTTCTAGACCAATTCGTGTTTTTCGTCTAGAATGCTACAAGTGCCTTATTTTCCATATTAAACATTTTTAACATGCCCAGAAATTTAATTGAGCTCTAGGAATGTCTTCTATGGCTCAATATATTTCCATTGACTTCTCCTGTGCCTCAATCGGATTCTGGAGCAGAAAGTTATGGCTCTTTGAAGTTAGATGAGTCTTCAATTTTACTCTCAATTGTTTGTGTTGTAACTTTCTCATAAAAGCTCTATTTGACGAATAGTTTACACCATTAGAAATATCTATCCGAGCTCTTTCATTTGAGATATAGAGTCAAATTGTACCTTGGTACACTCTGTTCTCATGGTTTTTGAGTGCATAAAAACTCTCTTAAGGGCCTCAAAAACACATTGCAAAAATATGACATTCAAACAGTATAAAACGTCGCAAAAAATCATTGTTTTTTTGTTGTTCTTCACCCTCCAAACGAATTTGCACGCACAAATTTCAATCTGTACACCCATATTTAGCATGAACAACAACACCACAAGGTAAATCATGCTCCACACACCTATAACCACTGTGCATTTCTTCCATGTCGCGCCAATAACTAGCACACACTACTTTAATGTCGCACACCAATAACTAGCACACACTACTTTTGTGTCGTGCGCCAATCCACCGTGCAAATTTTTGGCTATTGCACTATTACCTGTTGTGCACAATTTTTGTATCGCGTGATGATATTTTGCGTTCAATTCACTCTGTGTGCTGCACCATGCCAAAGTTTATTACGCCCCCACCACGCACCAATACTTTGTGCGCACCATTAACTAAATTGTCACGCGACAACATATACCCACATTGTGCGTGCACCAACCAAACTACTCTGCGCTCTGCCAATACTACGCACACCATGCGCGCCATTATTATGTGTGTGTACATTGTGCGCACCTTATTATGCATATGCACACCATGCGCCAATATTACGCATGTGTCACTCAATCTGCACCACGCAATACTAAATTTAGCGCGTGCACCTGTGCACCAACATTTTTCCGCGCGGCGCCAAAATTTAGTGCGCGCTCCCGCACACCAACATGTTTCCACATGATGCCAAAATTTAGTGTGCTCACCAGCACGCCAACATTTTTCCGTGCAGTGCAAAAATTTAGCACGCACACATGCACACTAACATTTTTCCGCGTGGTGCCCAATTTCTACATATCACAAGCTTTTCACTGTGTATCATGCATTTTTAGTGCGCCCACCTGTGCACACTCATTTTTATGTACATCAATTTCCTTGTGAATTCCGTTGCAAAAATTGGGGCTTTTTCCTAAAATTTTTTTCCCAATTTACCATAGACATTCTACAACTATGAAATTCATTCAATTTCACCCCGATAACACTAGTTCAACCTCTGCAACAACAAATCATTGTGGGTTGAAATTTCTGGAACAAATTTTTCCCAAACTCAAGTCACGAATTGAGAATTTAAATTATTAATCTCTCTCTAACTGTCATGGCTTCACTATAACTTTAAATTCGACCAATTCCAAGTATGAATTTGGTAGAACAGACATTAAACCAATAATATTTCACCACTTGGCTGAATTTCTGAATTTTCCCATGAATTTGACAACATAAATTGAGGCTTTTTCTCAGTTCTGCCCAATTGCTGTTACTTTTTACCATGGACACTCTGTGACTTGAAATTTGGCCACTTCGAAGAAAATCCTCTGTGAAATTTCACTTCAACTCAACTTGCTCAGCCCATCCAGGCTTAGTGTTGAAAACTGAAGCTCTGATACCATATTGTAACTTCCCCGTCCACATAGGCTAGGCCACGATACATGAGAGAATACTTTCATTCTCTTTGTGGAACATACTATAACATACCTAGCATCCAACTGAGCTATGCCACATGAATTTTTCGAATTGCATGCAATTAAAATATATACACACAGAGCTCTTGAGGAAACATAGATATAAAACATAAATAGACAAATACATTATGTAAATACACAGATTCATACAAAACTGACAATAAACATATACATGCAGCATATGTAGGAAATACCCATACATATAAACACAGTTATAACCATACACATGATAAACCCATAAAATAAACACGTAAATAATAATGCAACATGTAAATTTATCACACAGTTGACAATTATCTTGGTAAGAATATCACCAATTGCGTGCAGACCTTCCATGAACCTCCCAGCCTTAGACCACACTACTCATCACTCTCAACAATGGGTCACCCCCGAGCTGGGACTAAAATCCACCCGGGTAAAGGGATTCCTAACCAGGCTAATGGATCATAGACAACATGAAAGACTCTGTCAAAGGTGCCAACTCAAACTAACAGCCTACAGTCCCTCATTCCCCACATGCATGTCCCACCCTAGGAAGTGTGCCCCTTCTTTGCTTAATAGTCCTTCGACTGCCCCACTTACCTTCCATGGCTTCAACAATAGCCAGGATAGGAAGTCTCAGAGCCCCGCAGTTGTAGTTTAGCACCTTCAGGAAATAAATTCCCAACAATTCTCTAACCCAGAGAGAAATTTTTCATGGGCCTCACAACCCGCCTCTTCAATATCCCACGAGTCTGACAACCTATTTCTCTAGTCCTGCTCCCAAGCTACCAGCTACATAAACAAGTATGGCTATGGATACAGGTTTTGATACAATGACAGGAAGTATGGAGGATAACTGATTGCATGAATGAAAGATCCTAGAAAATGGCCTAATGGATGGAAAGAATGATGGAAAATGAACTAAGTCCCAACAATATGTATGCATCTCCCCAACTTGACACTTGTAATGTTGGGAGCTACTTTGGCCCACTTGTCCCCAACTTTGGAACTTAGGATAAAATAATTATCCATACTTTATACTTTAAGAAATATCAATATAATATTCCTTTTGGCTTAAGCTACCTAGCTTAGCCCTTTTCCTTAACTTTTAGCCCCCACCCTTTCCCTAACTAGTGGAGTTTAGTGCCCCATACTCTTTTATCATGGTTGGTCTGCGTGCAATGATGTATTTTATATTAATGATTAGACATATACAAAAATAGACACACTGGCCTTTAACATCTAGGCTCTCCGGCCTAATCATCACAAAACTAGCTCACCAGCCTATAAAACATAGCATATACACAAAGGCTCGTTGGCCTCAATATTGCGCACACTTAAGATGGTGCGCAGTATCCTGGAATGTGCACACTTCATCATTTTACTGCGCAGTACATCCACGCACTATGCCATGAAAGGTGCATACAAAAATGATATGAAACAACTCACCAACTTAAGTACATTATTACATTTACAGTTGGAATTCGACTTGGGGATATTACAAATGCTATGACAAGTACTACTGCTAGAATTATTTCTTGAAATACTTCCAAGAAATTCTCTTTCCATCAATATGCTTGACCTTCTTTAGTTTGTCCTACCATATAGAATATTTCCACTAAATATGATATATGGTAATCCTTGCTTTCATATTTGATGAATAATTGTGCAGTTGAAAATATTTTCTCATGCCTAACAACCAAGATTCATCTTCTTCACCCTTTCTATTCTCTCCATCAAATGTTGGTGGATTGAACCTCTTGATCTCTCCTTACAAACTATCTAACTCGGGTATTCTTGTCTGATGTCTGATAGGAGACCTACTTGGGTTGTTCTCTCATTCTGATAATGCAAGTGCTCTTTTGGTTTAATGTTTAAGCGAATGGAAATGTCTGCTAATAATTTTTGAGTGCCTAGGCCCTTTGTAGTCATCCTTTCTATCATGAGATATGTGTTATGTCGCATGCCCTGCATTGGATTCATGTCTTATGATGTACTCTTTGTTGTTTTTCCTTTGCAAGTAATTTAGACTTTGTAGCAGTTGAGAATTAATTTGGTTTTATTCCTCTTGATCTCTTATCAACATTTCATTATTTTCTTTATAGCTTTGTACCTCCCTCTGCAAAATATTCATTATCTCTACAGACTCCACCCTTCTTCTATGTCCATTGGACTCTATTTTGCATTTCTCGGGCTGATATTTAATCCTTTGATTTTATCTCCATGTTTGTAAGAACCCTGTGCATCATACATCTCTCTAGTCTTCATATTGATCTTGACATGTTCTGTCTGTACCCCTAATTTTGCAAAAATGTGCATGCAACAACTGTTGTTATATAAAATCATAGGCCATTTTATTATACTCTACAATTATGGAAACATTATGCCTAATTTTTGTCTCTTTTGTCCCATTAGAAAAAAAAATCTCTGGTTTTTTAAGAATTCTACTATTCACATTCCACTTTTTGGTTCGTAGATGGATTCTCCTCCTCAAAATATTTCTAACAATTATTTTCTTTCTCAATTCTGAGCTTTGGGTGGGAAGTTATGGAATTTTGAAGTTTCCATTTCTACTCAACTATGCCCTTTCTCATTGGTGCAATTTGGTTGAGAGGCCTTCTTCTGCCACCTATAGAAGAAAACATGTTAGGAACTAGGAAAAATATTATATTGGGTGCAAATAGTATTCCTTATTATGAGTACACACCAACTTTCAAACTCAAAATTTGGATTTCCAATCAAATTCTATATAAATCTGGAATGGAGAACTTTTTCCTTTTTATACTTTCTCTAGACTCATAAGAGTGAAAACTACTATCTCTCAAACGAAGAAAAACTAGGAGAACTTCAATAAGACAAAGTTGTCCAGATTGTTGAGGAGGTAAAATGTTGAGTACATAATGTTTTCCAGATTTGTGATTTGGGGTCCCTTTTTCTCCTTTGAAAATATAAAAAATCCCCAAAGTCTTTCAAAATAGTGGATTTTGGCATGTTTTGGCACCTCCACTCCAAATTATTTGGGATTATGTGAAAATCCCAACTGGGTATCTTCATGTTTTCTTCCTATGCTCACTATAAAAATTTCATCAATAATAGAGCCTATGTCAAAGAGGGACACAATGTTCTTTAAAAACCACTAATTTACCTTTTTCTGAAAATTTGGAGTAGAAATGGCTAGTGAGCCTCACTGATATTTTTGTATCTTTCCTGACTATGGACATGCCCTTTAAATTTCATTTGACTTTGAGTTAATTTGCTTTTGTTATGGCCAAAACAAGTTTTTGGCTCCAACGTTTTTTTATAAAAACCATCATGTTGATGATGTGTAAATGTGAATGACATGGAATAACACATGGCTTCTAATGTTCACTTGTCATACCATGACTAAGACATGTCACCACCCTCATCGATGAGTTGAATAATTCTTTTATCAACAAGCTAAATAATTCTTCCATTAGTGATCTACAAAATTCTTCCTTCATCGACAAACTCCAAAATTCTTCTCCCATCAACGATCTTCAAATTCTCCTTCCATCTATGATCTCCAAATTTCCCCAATTGGTGAACCAAGACTTTCTTTCTGCAATGAACCAAGAATTTATTCCATCGAAAAACCTAAAAATTTGCCTCCTATCAGTAAACCAAAATTTTTGTTCCATCGATGGGCTTCATATTTTCCCCATCGGTGGACTTCATTTTTTTTCATTTTCGAACTACAAACTACAAAATTTACTTCAACGAACTCCAAAAAGTTCACTTCATTACCGAACTCCAAAATTTATCTTCAACGAACTACAAATTTTATTTTTCATTGCCAAACTACAAAATGCACTTCATAGCCAAACTCCAAAATTTGTCTTCGACTAACTACAAATTTTTCGTTTTCATCACGGAACTCAAAAATTTGTCTTCAGTGAACTAAAAAATTTATTCTTCATCATCGAACTCCAAAATGTACTTCATCATTGAAATCCAAAATTTGTCTTCGACGAACTACACATTTTGTAATATCCCTAGGCCGAACCCAGTTGTAAATGTAAATGCAAGTGTACTTAATCCGGTGAGTTGTTTGATATCATTTTGTATGCACCTTCCATGGCATAGTGCGCATGTACTACACAGTGAAATGATGAAGTGTGCACATTCTAAGATACCGTGCGCAACAACTTGAGTGTGCACGATTTTGAGGCCAGGGAGCCTTTGTGTATATGAGGTGTTTTAAAGGCTGGTGAGCCAGTTATTATAAGCTAGGATGCTTATGTTTTGAATTAGGCCAGAGATCCTAGATGTTAAGGGCCAGTGCGCCTATTTTTGTATATGCCTCATCATTAATATAAAATGCATCGTTGCGCACATACCGACCACGATAAAAGAGTATGGGGGACTAAACTCCACTAGTTAGGGAAAGGGGGGGATAAAAGTTAAGGAAAAGGGCTAATCTAGGGAGCTTAATCCAAAAAGGAATATTATATTAATATTTCTTAAAGTATCAAGTATGGATAATTATTTTATCCTAAGTTCCAAAATTGGGGACAAGTGGGCCAAAGTAGCTCCCAACATGACAAGTGTCAAGTTGGGGACATTCATACATATTGTTGGGAATTAGTTCATTTTCCATTCATTCATCCATCATTCCTCCTGTTGGTCCTAAGGTCTGCACCTAACTGCTAAAGGGAAAAGTTAGGCCACCTATCAATTGAGAATGATTGCTTCTTTTAACTCTTTTGTTAGGTTGTGTTATCACACAAACTTGTCAGAGTCTTATGGGTTTGTGGTTTCTACTTAAGTTAGTAGTTTTCCCTATCTTTCTCCTTTTTGCGAACTAAATATTAAGTTTTTCCCCTTTCAACTGGTAATTTGCTTGTGTTTTCCCTCGATCGTTTGAGCAACCTTTTGTTTTGTGTAGTCCTACTTGAGAAGTCTCGGCCCCACGCTTTTTGTTTTCTGTGAGGTTAATCACTCCCCTTTCTACCTCTGTCACTGATCCTTTTGGTTTCCCGAGCCCTCAGCTAGTCACCTGAGTTTTTACTTACGTAGGCTGCAGCCATAAGCACAAAGTGCAACACTTAGAGCGGTCTGATATGGACTCGATTCAAGCGAGTGAGCAAGATCAGTTTTCAGCAGTTGGGATTCAAGGTGGAGTTCAGACTGGCAGTTCATGGGTATTCAGAATCTGAAAGTTGCCTGAATTTTAATGACGGGACAAAGGCCAGAGATCTAAGGTCGGGAAAATATTTAATCTGGGCCACAGATCTCATTTGGAGAGATCAATGGTGAATAATAGTCGTGAGAATTGGCAGTTCAGAACATGGTTAAAGTCATTCGTCAAAGCCCCGAACTCCCAAAACCTGAAATCAGTGTAGGTCGTTCGATCCAGCAGGATGCATGGCATCAGATCTGAACTGTGGAGGAAGTCATTTTGGTAAAATGAAGTGGGAAAATGAAAAATCTTCCCAAGTCCTAAAATAATGACATTTATGTGGGTCGTTTGATTCAAAGGGGTGCATGGCACCAAATTCAAGAAGTCACGATTCCACGACTCAGGGATTTTTTCATAGAGCGCGATGCAGGTTCGCGAAACGTGAAATCACGAAGTGCCTAGGAGTTGAGCCTGTGGTCACAGCCTGATGTTGCATGGAGCGATGGAAAGGAGTTGTGTCAAAGTCCGAAAACGACTGTTTTGGTCACGGAAAAAGATCTGTGTGGCCTCGAGATTCCAGGATTGACTCGAAGAAATCGAGAGGTGACTTCTGGAACATTCATGGGTGTCAGGCCCCTTCCTGATCCCTATGAAAGTAGTTAATTGAAATGGGGGAGGTGGTTGAAACCTCATTTCACCCCATAAATGGAGAGCATGGAAAAGCTAGCCACGGAGGTAGACTATCAGCCCTGTTAACAGATTCTCCTGCAAGCCCATGTTGATCTGAGCTTGCGTCTAACAAAAGAGTGACTACATAGTCTGAAAGAGAAGACGCAGATGCAAAGCTTTGATTGTAATGGTCAGGTCACACTCCTGGTGGTGGCGAGTTTTTTTTAGTATAAATAATTAGTTTTGATATTTTGTTATGGTTGATGGTAGAGCTAAGCTCCCAATTGTAAAGTTTTAATGAAGCTTTTGGTTCTCTGGTTATGTGTTTCCATTTGATACTTCTTGTTTAATGATAGACAACTTTCTTTTCATCTCTATTGCTTCTGATACTGAATACTCGGGCATGGAGGATCCAGTCAAGTTGTTGTAATTGTATTGTGATGTATGTTTGATTGCAGTATTGTTATATCGATTTCAGCTTCTTGAAGTTTTGGATCCAAGGGGATGTTGTATTCGAAGATTTTCCTCCTTAGGCTTCTAGAAGACAGGATGTCCATAACATACCTTTACATTTTCTCCTCAAGTTCTTCCCCCTACTCACCCTTTCTTCAAACTACTATTTGAAGTTAGATCAAGACCTCATATGCATGTGCATGCCAACCCATTTTTCTGAGTTAAAGCAATATCATCCTGAGTTTGCATCCATTATACCCCCCTTAAATTTATTCATTGTGACGTAAAAAATGATGGGTATTGGGCTTACCTCTTCTGAAATCCATAGGTGACTTCTAGTGCTAACATTTATGGCATCATTGTTGGGGAACGAATTGAAGACTTTTCCCCGGGATAGAACAACACAAAGCTTCTGATTCTGAAGGTGCATCAAGCATCAAAACCATTAAATATTGCATTTTGCACCTGACGAATCCATTGTTTCACTTGTGGCTTCCAAAGGCAGACACACGAGGTCTACTCCAAAGCTGCCTCTAGCGACACCTAAAGTTGACCCAAAGAAAATTCTCAGAAGATGAAAGACCCCTCAGGAAGGTACTTCGACTTTTGAACCAAGTATTTCTGATGATTTTCACCATCCTCCTTTAGAAACTCCAATATCTACTTCTCATTTTCCT
The DNA here is from genome assembly GCA_000966675.3 of Picea glauca. Classification (NCBI taxonomy): domain Eukaryota; kingdom Viridiplantae; phylum Streptophyta; class Pinopsida; order Pinales; family Pinaceae; genus Picea; species Picea glauca. The sequence continues at coordinate 904,034 of JZKD02S1673854.1, forward strand.
ATTATACCAACTACTAGAGTTTCCCGAAGTTTAAAGTTTGGGAGTGTTCCTGCTGATTTCTCCCCTCCTGGTCTGGGATTGGAGGGAGGAAGCCTTGTCACTCCTATCTCCCATGAAGTTGTGTCATGGTTTAAACCCAGGACCTCAGAAGATTTTCCCACTCTAGGTTTTACCACTCCTCCCCCAGTTAGATTTGTTGCATTTACATAAATCCAAACCTTTGCTCCCTCGAGCCCTGTGACCTTTTCTCCCAACACTCAGTCGGTCCCCTTTTCTCCCAGAAGAACAAATCCATCTCCTCCTGGTTCTTCTCCAACTATCATCACTATCGTAGGTGCCAATCTCTCGAGGAACAGACTGGATACCATAGTGGCTGCAAGGTATTCCCCTCTAGTCTTACCTCAGCCCATGAACTCTCTCCCTACTGGAGATTACCTAAAATACATGCCCAAATTCACAGGAGAAGAAGACATAATTGTTGAAGAACACCTTGTTGCCTTCTACAATTATGCAGATAATCTAAATATTGAAAATGAGGATGTGTGGATGAGAGTCTTTGTCTAGAGCCTTGATGGTGAAGTTAGGAAATGGTTTAGGGGATTGAACCCTAGATCTATTGTTGGGATTGAAGCTCTAGTTGATGTTTTCTTGAGAAAGTGGGGGGGATAAAAAGGACTTTATGTATTATATTACATAGTTTGGGTCCCTAAAGAGAAAAGAGTGAGAATCTGTCTCTGACTTATCCAAAAGATTCAACAAAATATACAATAATATCCCTGTTGAGATAAAGCCTACTGAAGTATCTGCCAAAATTACTTATGTTAGTGCTTTTGACCCTAATTTCTGCCTCTTGTTAAGAGAGAGAAGAGCTACCTCCTTGGCTCATATGCAATATGCATCCCTAGAAGTAGAGTCCAACGTGTTGGCAGATGGCATACTTAGGAATAAAGCTGACAGAGACAGGGGAAGGGGAGATCTGAAGGCTCAACCTCTGGTTCCCCTATGTCCCACCCTCAAGTAGATGAATTGACCAAAGTGGTAAAATCTCTTTTTTCAGAAATGGAGAAGACGAAATTCGAAGGGAAGCAAGGTTATAAGAGTGCCCAGAATGATGATAATAGAGGAAACTTCAGAAGACCAAATAATGCCCCTCGGATACTTCCAAGAGAGCCTTGAAACAAAGATAGGGATGATCAGAAAATCCAAACCCCTCTTCAAAATAAACTCATTGTTGATGTGGAAGGAGAGGAAGAAGATATTGATCCTAGAATCGATTTTCTTGGAGATACCTCCCCATTTCCCCATTTGACCCAATCTGCATACGAGTAGTCACGCATGGACGAGCTGAGTAAAGGAGAGAAGACCAATAGTAGTCCAAATAAATATAACCTAGGGTCTAAGAATAAAGAAGGGAAGTCTGACATCCCTGATCAACCTTCCAAAGAAGAGAAGCCTGCTAAAAATGTGGCAAACAACAACAAGGAAAAGAAAACTCAGAACCCCTCACCGATAGCCAAAGGTCCTGTCCCAGAAGTGAGGGAAATTCTAAAGCCCCCCTCCTATTTTAGCTTTGAGCATGAGATTCAAAAGATTAGGATCCTTGTACCTCTTTCAGAGCTATTCAAGCATGAAGATTTCAAAAAATCCCTCTCTAAACGGTTACAGTCCGAGCTTGCATTTCACTCCTCAGACTCAGTTAATCTTCAGGATGAAAAGGCATCAGTCATCTTAGGTCCCATGGTAGAAGATAGATATGATTCATCCCCTCCCTTCTATACATCTCTGAACATACATGACAAGGTGCTGCATAATTGTTGGATGGACTCAGGGGATTCTCATAATATCATGCCCAAATCTATCATGGATGAACTTGGATTAGAAATCACAAATACTTACCATGACTTGTATTCTTTTGATTCTAGGAAAGTTCAGTGTCTTGGGGTCATCAAATATCTGGTCGTGACCTTGTTTTAGTTTCCCATGAAAAGTGTGGTCATGGATATCGTGGTGGTTGATGTTCCCCCCAAGTTTGGCATGTTGTTGTCAAGATCTTGGATAAAGAGACTTGGGGAAACATTGCATATGGAACTCACATATGCTACCATTCCTGTGTTCGGAGGGGAGCATAGAAGACTGTAAAGAGAAGCTCAGTTGGCCTATATTATCAGTGATGAATCTGACCCCACCAACCATCCTATTTTTTCCCTTGATACTGATTTAGGATCCATCTTGTTGCAGCTCACTGATGCCCTTGAACCCCCTCTTGATATTAGAAAGAAGTCCCTTACTCTCTGTGAATATTCTCCTCCGATTACCTCTATTTGGAAAAAAAAAAATTGATGGAGCCTCTTCTAGAAAAGGTGCTAGTGCTAGAGTGGTATTCGTTTCACCCGCCCGAGAAATTATATCCCTATCCTACAAGTTAGAATTTGAAACTATTGATAATGTGGCAGAATATGAAGATCTTTTTTTGGGTTTGAGGGTTGCAAAAGACATGGGGATTAAAGAGATATCACTGTTTGGGGATGTTGAGTTAATTGTCCATCAGATCAGAAATATTTATCAGGCCAAGCACCCTTTGGCTTAGAAGTTATAGAAATGAGGTCTGGGATCTTGTTGACAGGTTTTTCTTAGCTTTCAACATTTCATTTATTCCAATGGAAGAGAATGTCATAGCTGATTCTCTGGTTGTCTCGAAAAATAGTTCCAGAGTTCCCTTGCCACCTAAGCTCAGGTATGATGTGGAAGTCAAATTCAAACCCTCTATACCTGACAACGTTAAACATTGGAAAGTGTTTGAGGATGATCTTGAGATCAAAATATTCCTAGAGACTGTTTATGAGTTTTCTGCATTACACATTGATCAAGATCCTGATTCTGAAATAAATCCTCATGTTGATGTTTTTATGAACAAAATTTCTAATCATCATATTGTCTAGTTTCCCAACAATCATATCCCAAAGGGACTAGTCCCTTTGGAAAGACTATTTGACAGAAATGATGTGGCAATAAAAGGTAAAGTTTCAAATAAGGATGTTGATGTAGTTGAGTGCAATATTGGTATAGAGTAGGATCCAAAATTTGTCAAGTTGTCTAGCAACCTGTCAAGGGAACAAAGAACTGAGTATGCTGAGCTATTAAGAGAATTCACTGATGTGTTTGCGTGGACCTATGAAGACCTTAGAACATACGACACAAGTTTCATTGAGCATAAGATCCCATTGAAAGAGGAGGCCAAACCATTTAGGCGAAAGTTAAGACAAATAAACCCTATGTTGTTGCCTATTATGGAAAGGGAGGTAAAGAAGTTGTTGCACGCCCAAATAATTGTCCCTTTGAGATACTTTGAATGGGTGGTCATCCTGGTCCCAGTAAGAAATAATAATGGCGAAATCAAGCTGTGTGTCGATTTCAGGAATTTGAACAGAAGCTCTAAGAAGGACAATTACCCTTTGCCAAATATGGAACACATATTGTAGAGGGTGACAGGTGCATATAGGATTTTCATGATTGGTGGATTTTCTGGATACAATTAGATATCTTTCCTGCCTGAAGATAGAGAAAATACATCCTTCACCACTCCTTAGGGCACATTCATGTATGCCAAAATGCCTTTTGGATTGATGAACGCAGGAGCAACCTTTCAGTGAGCTATGGACATCGCCTTCATTGGAAAAAAGGATAAATTTGTAGCCATCTACTTGGATGACATTACAATTTTTTCCAGGTCTGATAAAGAGCATTGTTATCATCTGAGAAAGGTCTTCTTAAAATGCAGAAAATTTGGTCTCTCCCTCAATCCCAAAAAGTCTCTATTTTCCATGTAGGAGGGAAAATTGTTGGGAAACATAGTGTCAGCAAAGGGGGTCCGGATTGATTCAAGAAGGGTACAAGCTATTCAAACCTTGTCACTTCCCAGAACCAATAAGGAAGTTCATTCTTTCTTGAGAAAAATTAGTTTCTTAAGAAGGTTTGTTTCAAATTTTGTCGAATTAGTAAAGCATATCATGACCATGCTCAGGAAGGGAAATGAAGTAAAATGGACTGTTGAGTCTAGAGATTCCTTCAACCAAATAAAGAAGGAATTGACTGAGGCACATGTGCTAAACAGTCTCGATTATTCCAAGTATTTTCTAATTTTTTCCTTTGCCTCTTTTGATACAGTAGCAGTTGTTTTATTGCAGAAGAATGTCGAAGGGCTGGAGCAGACTATTTACTTTTTTAGCAGAGCACTGAGGGATGCAGAGATCAAATATGACATCATGGAGAAGAAATCCTATGCTTTGGTGAAGGCTCTCAAATCTTTCAGAGTCTATGTTCTGCATTCAAAGATCATTACATTGTTCCTTCAGCTTCTGTGAAGGACATTCTCATTTAGCTTGACCTAGACAGAAGAAGGAGCAAGTGGATTGCCAAAATCATTGAATTTGATCTGGAAATAAAGCCCACCAAATTAGTTAAAGGCCAAGGTTTATCCAAGCTATTGGTTGAATCTACTTGCAAAGCTTTGGAGTTTAAATGCATCAACATCAGTTTAGAAAATCAACAATCTGAGTTGTCTTATACAGGCCCACAAGTCGACCCTCCACTGACAAAATGCATCTGGTACAAACATATTATATTTTTTTTGCAGGAGTTGCGACCTCCAGATGGTATGGGAAAAAGTAAGACAAGATCTCTTAAGCTCAAAGAAGTTAAATACTACCTTATTGATCGAGTCTTATACTGGAAAGATCCTCTAGGAGTGATTTTGAGATGTTTATACCCACAAGAAGCCCAAAGGATTATGTTAGACTTTCATGACAACCTATGCGGGGGACATCACTTCTGGAGAACCACAGCCTATAAAATTCTCAGGGCTGGGTATTTCTAGCCTACTCTATTCACCAATGTCTGTGCAAAAATCAGGGCTTGTGTTAAATGTCAAAAATTGTCCGAAAAGCAGTAGCTCCAGTCTTTTCCATTGAAGCTTGTGGTTGCTTCAGGACTCTTTCAGCAGCGGGGCCTAGATTTTATTGGGGAGATTCATCTTTCCTCAAGTGGACAACACAGGTGGATCTTGAGTGCCACTGATTACTTTACCAAGTGGATAGAAGCAATCCCCACAAGGAGTGCTTCTCATAAGGTAATCATTGGTTTTCTGGAGGATATTATAGCAAGGTTTGGTTGTCCAAAAAGAGTTGTCACTGATAACACTACATCCTTCAAGGTTGAACCATTGATCCAATTTTGTGAATAATTTGGAATTTCATTGATTCACTCAACTCCTTACTACCCCCAAGGGAATGGATCGACAGAGTCCTCTAACAAGATCCTTATAAAAATCATCAAAAGACTGCCATAGGACAACAAGAAAGCATGGGATTCAAAACTCAAATTTTCTCTATGGGTTGACAGAGTGACAACAAAGAGATATCTTGGTGACTCTCCTTTTCATATTGTGTATTGAGTTGAGGCCATCCTTCCTTCTCATCTCCCCGTGCCAGTGGAAAAATTCTTCCAAGACTACCAAGGGGATCCTGATGATATGATCAGAAGAATGCAACATCTAGTAGAAGTGCAGCAGACTAGGGAGTAGATATTGGACAGAGCACATGAACATCAACAGAAGATCAAGCAACATTTTGACAAAAAGGTAAGAAAAGAGGCTTTCCAGTTGGGAGACCTAGTACTCAAATGGGATGTGCCCAAACAGGACAAGGGCAAGCACAATAAATTTGAGGCCTTGTATATTGGGGCCTTCAAAATCTCTAAGGTATTCCCAAATAATACTTGGAGGTTGCAGAATTTGGAGGGATTTGAGTTTTTTGGTGGCCTTGTAAATGGGCACTTTTTGAAGAAATATTTTGTTTAGACTGTGACCGACGTTCCACCATTGTAAATACCACTCTTGTTTTGTTTTGATTTTTAGTTTTTCATTTTCAATAAGAGACCCCATAACCCAAAGCTAAAGCACTGGAGTTGTGTGTTCTTGGCATTTCGCAGGGAGCATGTCATCCCCTATGGAGCCAAATGTTATCACACAAACTTGTCAGAGTCTTGTGGGTTTGTGGTTTCTACCTAAGTTAGTAGTTTTTCCCTATCTTTCTCCTTTTCGACGACCACATCTTAAGTTTTTCCCCTTTCGGCTGGTAGTTTTCTCTGTGTTTTCCCTTGATCATTTGAGCGACCTTTTGTTTTGTGTATTCCTACTTGAGAAGTCTAGGCCCCAAGATTTTTGTTTTCTGTGAGGTTAATCACTCCCCTTTCTACCTCTGTTAATGATCCTTTTGTTTTCCTAAGCCCTCAGATAGTCGCCCGGTTTTTTACTTAGAAAGGACGCAGCCATAAGCCCAAAGTGCAACACTTATATTGGTTTGATATGGACTCGATTAAAGTGAGTGAGAAAGATAAGTATTTAGCGGCTGATATTCAAGGTGGAGTTTAGACTGGCGGTTCACGGGTATTCAGAATCTAAAAGTTGCCTGAAGTTTAATGGTGGGGTGAAGGCCCGAGATCTAAGGTTAGGAAAAGATTTAATCTAGTCCGTGGATCTCATTCAGAGAGAGCAACGATGAATAATATTTGTAGGAATCAGGATTTCAGAACATGGTTAAAGTCATTTGTCAAAGACCTAAAATCCTGAAACCCGAAATCAATGTAGGTTGTCCGATCAAGAAGGATGTGTGGCATTAGATCTGAACCGCGAAGGAAGTCATTTCGGGAAAATGAAGTGGGAAAATGTGAAATCTTCCCAAGTCCTGAAATACCGATATTTATGTGGGTTGTTTGATTCAAAGGGGCACATGGCACTAGATCCAAGAAGTCATAATTTCGTGACTCGAGGATTTTTGCATAGAGCGCGATGTAGGTTCGCGAAAGGCAAAATAACGAAGCAACTAGGAGTTGAGCCCGTGGTCACAGCTCGAGGTTCCATAGAGCGATGGAAATTAGTTGCATCAAAGGCCAAAAACTCTCGCATTGGTCACAGAAAAATATTTGTGTGGCCTCAAGACGCCAGGATTGGATCAAAGAAATCGGGAGGTGACATTTGGAACATTCATGGGTGTCAGGCCTCATCCCGATTGCTATGAAAGTAGTTAATGGAAATGGGGGAGGTGGTTGAAACCTCGTTTCACCCCATAAATGGAGAGCATGGAAAATTTGGCCATGGAGGCAGACTGTCAGCCCTGTCAACGAATTCTCCTACAAGCCCATGTTGATCTAAGCTTGCGTCTAACAGAAGAGTGCCTACACAATCTAACAGAGAAGATGCATATGCAAAGCTTTGATTGTAATGGTTAGGTCACACTCTTGGTGGTGGTGAGTTGTTTTGAGTATAAATAATTAGTTTTGATATATTTTTATGGTCGATGGTAGAGCTAAGCTCTGGATTGTAAAGTTTTAATGAAGCCTCTGGTTCTCTGGTTATGTGTTTCCATTTGAGACTTCTTGTTTAATGACAGACAACTTTATTTTCATCTCTATTGCTTTTGATACTGAATACTCAGGCATGGAGGATCCAGTAGAGTTGTTGTAACTGTATTGTGATGTATGTTTGATTGCAGTATTGTTATATCATTTTTAGCTTCCTGAAGTTTTGGATCCAAGAGGATCTTGTATTCGAAGCTTTTCCTCCTTAGGCTGTTGGAAGACAAGATGTCCATAGAAGACATTTACATTTTCTCCTCAAGTTATTCCCCTTGCTCACCCTTGCTTCAACCTATTGTCTAAAGTTTTATCAAGACCTCATCTACCTATGCATGCTAGCCCAATTTTATGAGTTAAAGCGATATCATCCTAAGTTTGCATCCATTAGACCCCCCTTAAATTTATTCATTGTGACGTAAAAACTGATGGGTACTGGGCTTACCTCTGCTGCAATCTAGAGGTGACTTCTAGTGCTAACAGGTTGGTCAGAGGGTTATTATATCAATACAAAGGCAAGGTTGGGTTGGAAGAATGATATGGATGAGGGCCCTGCTTGGCTGATTGTACACTAATGACAGACCAGTGAAATAATAGAAAACATAGGGAAACAACAAACTATTCACTGAATAATCTGTTGCAAGAAGTTCAATACTTAAAATATCATTTCAAGACATCACACATGTATCAAAACACAATAACTCCCACAGTTTGCAGAAAAAAAATCTTCACCAAAGCATTAGTTGTTTGACAGGTTGCATATCAGTAAAAATAAGTCATACAATAGCTGAAAGGAAATGAAATAAACGTTGCACAAATCAAAAACTATATTCAAGATAAGAACGAAAACACATGAAGAGTTGAACGAAACATTGTCATCAAGAGTATGTTCATCAGGTAGAGAGATTTAATCCATCCATAAAATGGGTGCAACCAGTCTGTTGTATTGTTATTCCTTCCTCAAAAAATATGACCTTTACAACATCCAAAAACTAACTATTTAAAAGAGTTGTAGATGCTCTCGTCCTTGGGGATTGAGACCTCAATTTAGGGAACTATTTGTAAAACAAATAATTAAATTCACTAAGACATTAGACTTAATCAGCAAGAGTGGTTGTTTTCACACACAAAAGACCACTCTTGCATATAATCTGGGAAAATGCTCGACTTAATCAAATAAAACTACTACTGTCTATGCGACAGAACTGATGCATGTGTTGGAGGAATTGAGTGGCCGAAAATAGGCCTCAGAGTGATAGAACAGAGCTTTGTGTTGAACGAAGGCATGTCTGTGAGCTGTTGGAGTCCACTGGAGATAATGAGCTGCATGAGCAGATTTTGTTGCAACATTTATGGAACTAATCTATGTCGACCTATGATTAAGACTTAGCTCTTTGTCTATGCCTGATCTTTCGAAATCCAAGCGCACTCTATATTGACCCTGTTAGATGCCATCTTCACACATGAAGTAGCTTCTCTAGAATGGTTGTCAGCTCATCTTGCATGAGGGGAGACGGGGAGGCTAGCATCCAATCGGGAGATGGGGAGGCGAGCATCCAATCGGGAGACGGGACGAATAGATGCGAGGGTAGATGATGTGTTAAGATAGATGGCATAGTGAGAGGAGGTGTGAGTAGGTTGGGAAGTGATTAAAGAATAGGTGGTGAAAGGCGAGAGGAGGCAGTATTGAAAAACAACCCGGGAGGAACTCGGAGGGGCGGTAGGCGGTAAGTGAAT
>JZKD02S1673854.1:913223-926282 GCA_000966675.3 Picea glauca
CATGTTAGGTAGGGCATGTGGTTGGAAAAATACTTACTCAGACCCCCGCCCCCCCCACCATGAAAGGTAGAATGGTCAGGGGGGTCTGAGTTGTGATAAGGACCATTGATCTGGAGAGGTGGGCCACCACCGATGGAGATTAGCATGGGGGTTAATGGAGGACAAGTGTCTAATGGTGAGAGGAGAGAGAGTAGTGAATGGATAGGTGGAGGTGACGTGGAGGTGATGCGGTGATCTAATGTCATTCAATCACATGATTGCGGGAGCTATTAAGGGCATTTTGGATTCAGATCGCCTTTGGGCCCGCAATCCACCACAAGTTGCCACGTACCCTTCCAAAAATACCATAGTTCCAATTGCGAGACCGCTTAGGAAAATTAATGCTCGAGCAATTTGTGTCCCCACAATGAACTATAGTCGTCGATCTGATTACGATCCAAGATCTGGGTGACATTTGTTTGCTGTGAGGATCAACGACTCTCGTTGACCTGGGATAAATGGTCCAGATTCACTTCGGACTTTTGGGCTTTTGGTGTCTTGAATGTGAAACATGAAACATCTCCTGGAGGAAAACTGTCGAAGTGGTTGATATGCTTCCACGTGTCCCTATGGATGAAAGTTCCAGATTCACTTCAGACTTTCGGGCTTCGGGTGTTTTGAATGTGAAACATGAAACATCTCCCGGAGGAAAACCACCGAAGTGGTTGATCTGCTTCCACGTGTCGTGACCAACGAATGGTCCAGATTCTCTTCGGAAATCTAGGCTTCAGGACTTCGGGAGTTTATGAATGTTAATATCGGATAACTCCCAAAGGAAAATCACCGAAGCAACGTGTCAGGCTCTCGAGACTTCGGCTCTTCGACAACTTCGTAATTCAAACTTGATATTAAAACCTGCGTGATTCTAGAACATGAATGGATGAGTGTCGTTGATCTATGATTTTCTTGGTGGATCTTTACCGTTGAAAGTTTACATGTTTGTTCCCACAGTCTGAGCCCGAAATTTGTTGCTCTGGATTGTTGCATCATGTGCATGGGAATTTCCTGCGCATAGAAAAGTCTTGGTAGACCTGTGGTGATCCCAACACGTGATGACAAGCATTCCAAAACAAATATAGCATGTATTTTATCCTCCCAGAGAAACAAAAACAAAAATGCACGAAGACTCAAAAAATGAATAAGGGAAAAGACACTCAGTAGTGGGAAACTGACGTAACCAACCAGAAAAATGAAAAATTGATGAAGGCACAGGGAAAAAGAGAGGATAGGTAGGGGATACAGACCTAGGTTACAATATTGGCTCCAACTAAGGATAGCTCGTCCCTGTGAGGTGCTAAGAAATTTATATCAATGCCTTGAGATTAGATAATTTCTCTTACTTTTCATCACTTATCCTCATTTCTTTCTGTCAGCCCTGCGTATCTGTTACTGTCCCTCATCCATGCATTTTATTGAATTAAAAATAGAAACTACACCTAGTGCCTTGTTGGGCTATGGAGTCTTTATTCACACACAACTAACTAATCAAAAGAAATAATAAAGGAAAGTGTCTATGGTACAAGAGGGACCTTCCCCCATTCTCAAACAAAATAGTGTTTCAAGAAGTGCCCATTTATTGGGCCTCCAAAGATCTCTCTATCATCTAGATTGTGCAGGATGAACGTGATTTTTTCCAGAATTTAAATTACCTTAAAAGGTCCAAGCCAAAGGTTGTCGAATTTACCATGCTTTGAATTGTCATCCCTTCTGGCATCCCACCTCAAAACCAGGTCACATTCCTAAAAAATCTATTTCTTGGTTTTCTTATCAAAGGCTCCTTTGATCTTATTCTGGTATGCTTCTATCCTCTGATCTAGTGCTTCTCTTCTCTGCTGAACTTCTATAATCTAAAATATTCTCCTTTGGATTTCATTGGGTTTCTCAATGTTCTCCTACAAGAATTCCAAGACTGGTATACCGAGCTGAGTAGGAAAAACATCGTCTATGCCATAAACAAGATGGAATGGTGAGGTTCCTAGAGACTTCTTAGTGTTGATATTGTAAACGCATAAGGCATATTTGAGTTTAGAATCCTATGATTTCTTGCTTTCAGTCAACAAATTTTTAATGATCCCGATGAGATTCTTGTTTGATGATTCTGCCATGTCATTTCCCTGAGGGTAATAGGGTGTGGAATGTGTCAAGGAAATGTTGTGACTTCCACAGAAGTTAATCATGCCCAAGCATTTCTCTTTACAAGCTTACTGGGGCAACCAAATCTAGCAAAAATATTAGTTTCCAGGAAATTCATGATTAACTTGTCAATGGAATTCCTGGTGGGCACGGCCTCAATCCATTTGGTGAAGTAGTTGGTGGCAGTGAGGATACACTTGTGTTGTCCACTAGAGGGTGGATTTAATTCTCCTATGAAGTCTAACCCCCATTTTTGAAATAGGCTACTGGCTTTGATAGGTTTTAGGGAAAATGATAGTGTTAGCAACAATTTTGGTATCGGGGCACAAAGGTACACAGATCTGCAGGATTGCCCAGGAAGCGCCCAAGCGCAGCACACAGAAGAAATCCATTTCAGGCCCAGGTCAAGCGAGTGAGCTCTCCGATTTCAACGTGCAGGATGTGTCCAAAGAATCAGATCAACGGTGGGCAGGAAATCGCGATTAGCAAAGCTGCGCCAAGGTTAGCGCAATGGATAGCGCCCATAGCATGTTCAGGAGTGGATGACAGCCGTTCATCCCAAAGGGCACGTGGCACGAGATATGGTCACGTCGGCTTTTCGGTAGTCGCAAATGCGAAGGGTAAAAGTTTCATATCAATTTGTATCGCGAAACCCCAAACCCCGATAGTGCCGAAAGCAGGGCCTGTGGTATCATGAAACATTTTCAGCCGTCCATCCAAAGGGGACACATGACGGAAAACTGATCCATCTCGGCGTTTCGCCCATCATGACTCCAAGGGAAAAGAGCAGCTCCGCTATATTCCGATGCACGAGATGTCGGGAGAGTCCCGAACCCGGGCCCACAACAGCGTCGGGTGAGTTCAGGACCGTCAGATCTCAAAGGGACGTGTGGCACTAGATTGAGCCATCTCGACATTTCGCTCATCGCAATTTCAAATTGCAGGAATAGCTCCTTCCCATTTGCGAACGCCGAAAGCGCATTGGGGATAAGTGCATGGTCACAGCCCATGGTCACTTGGGGAGAGAAAGGAGTTGCGTAAATAAGGCCAAAGGCACCGAGTTCAGTTTCAGAGGGGATCATCGCGATCTCTAGGCGCCATCGGACCCGATCTCAATACTATTTCTAGCGTTGAAGTAAATGAAGGCAGGAGCGGGTGGTTGAAGCCTCCTTTCATTCATTAAGTAAGGGGAATGGAGGGTCTAGCAAGCCGTCTGCTCAAAGAGGTCCTGTGTATCAATTTTCTCAAGGAAACCATGCTGAAGTCCTCAAATAGACAGAGAAGTCTGCGCACACTAGCCCAACACTTAATGGCTTAGCTACTCTCCTTGCAGGAGCCATGCGTAGTTAAGGTGGTGCTTGAAAAAAGATATCAGTACAAGTCTGAATGAAGGGACACCAAGCTTTGGGTGTCTAGACACGCCTCTGTGAGGTGAATTTTCCTGAGTATTTAGACTCAGTCTTTGTATTTTGTAAAGGATCGATGGTTGAGCTAAGCTCCGGATTGTAGAGTTTTGATGAAGCGCTGGTCGCTCTGGTTAATGTATAAAGCATTTGAGATTTCTTACTTTATGGATGTCAGCTTCCCTTCCATTTCTTTTTTTACTGTGTTAGAACAACTCAGAATTGGAGGATCCAGTCGAGTTGTGGCTGTTATAGGATGATGTAGGTTAGATCACTGTAATAGTCACATTGTTTCTAATCGGTTCTTGTGATGTTCTCAGCGCTGAAACGACTTGGAATTGAAGGATTCAGTCGAGTCACCCCTTAGTTCCTTGAAGCTCTGGACCAAGAGGATCTTGGCTTTCAAGTTTTTCATCCTCAAGCTTCCGAAGGCCTATGGCCCGAGGCAGTCTTGCTCACCCTTCTCACAAGTCTTCTTTCTTACACCCTTTAATCATTTACTGACAGAAGTTGGATCAAGACCTACCCTACTTTCTACATACCAGGCCCAATTTACTGAGTTAAAGCTATATTTTCTTGAGTCTTTACCCATCTGATCACCCCATTAAACAAATTGTGACATAAAACTGATGGGCGTTGGGCTCTTCTCTTGCAAGCAATCTAGGAGTGATTTCTGACGCTAACATTTCTGGCACTGTTGTTGGGGATGAAGTTGAAAATTTTCCCCTGGATTGAACGACATTGAACCTCTGATTCCGAAGGTGCATCGGGTATCAGAGCCTTTGAAGATTTCTACTGTGCACCTGGTGACTCCATTGTGACGACTCCGTTGGGGAGAACCTGCTCTATTAATTGTGGCTTTCAGAGGCAGGCACACGCAGTCTCATCCACAGATGCCTCTAGCTACGCCTGAAACTGATCCAGAGGTGGTTCTCAGAAAAGGAAAGGCCCCTGAAGAGGAAGCTTCCACTGTCGAAATAGGTAATCTGCTCTCTCCTCCTGTAAGAACTCCATTCTCTCTTCCTCAGTTTCCTAATAGACCTCCTTCAGAGGTTTCCCGTTTCCTGAATTTTGGGAGTGTTCCTGCTGAGTTTTCCCCTCCTGATCTGGGATTGGAGGGAAAAATCCTTGTCACTCCCCTTTCTACTAAAGTTGTTCCTTGGTGTGGACCCGGGACTATAGAATATTTCCCTACTCCTTCACAAAGAGGAACACCTACTGACTTCAACTCGTTATCCTTCTCCTTGAATCCTCTCTTGTTCCCCAGTCCACTTCGAGACTCATCCCCGGTATCCCCTTCGCAAACCCCTTCTCCTCCTATTTCTCCTCCACCTAATATTCCTATGGTTGGTGCTAATCCCCCTCTAAATAGGATGGATGCCATAGTCACTGCCAGATATGCCCCCTTAATCCTACCCCATCCTATGAATCCTCTCCCTGTTGGAGACTACTTGAAGTACATGCCCAAGTTCACCGAGGAAGGGGACGTAACTACAGAAGAGCACTTGGTTGCTTTCTACAGTTATGCAGACAACCTAAACATTGAAAATGAAGACATCAGGATGAGAGTCTTCATCCAGAGCCTGGATGGCGAGGTAAGGAAATGGTTTAGAGGATTGGCCCCCAGATCTATTGCTAGAATTGAAGCCCTGGATAATGTTTTCTTGAGGCAGTGGGGAGATAGGAAGGATTTCATGTATTACATGACAGAGTTTGGGTCCCTAAAGAAAATGGAAGGAGAGTCTATTTCTGACTTCTCCAAAAGATTCAATAAGATGTATAATAAGATTCCTGCAGAGATAAATCCCTCAGAAGCCTCTGCCCAAATTTCCTATGCTGGTGCATTTGACCCTGATTTATGCCTTTTATTGAGGGAAAGAAGAGCCACCTCCTTAGCTCAGATGCAAGATGTGGACATACAAGTGGAATCCAACATATTAGTAGCTGACAAATTGAGGGACAAGGCCAACGCAGATAGAAGAAAGGGAAAGTCTGAAGCCTCAAATTCTGGCCCATCGCTACCCCACCCTCAAGTGGATGAACTGACCAAGATGATGAAGTTCCTGTCTGAAGAGATGGAGAGACTGAAGGTGGAAAGGAAGAAAATGAACAAGGGCCCTTAGAGCACTGAAATCAAAGGGGGTTTCAGGAGGCCAAACAATATCGCTCCCCCAATTATGCACAGAGAAAGGGGAAGGAACAAAGAAGACCAAAGAATTCAGGCCCCTTTACAAAACAATTTTGTGGCCGAAGATGAAGAAGGGGAAGCAGATGAGCTTGAGCCTAAGATCCATTGCTTCGAAGAGACTCCCCCTTTCCCTCACCTAATGAAATCAGCATACGAGGAGTCTCTCATGAACAATAAGCTAAATGAATTGAGAAAAGGAGACA
This sequence comes from Picea glauca, assembly GCA_000966675.3. Taxonomy (NCBI): domain Eukaryota; kingdom Viridiplantae; phylum Streptophyta; class Pinopsida; order Pinales; family Pinaceae; genus Picea; species Picea glauca. The sequence goes on from JZKD02S1673854.1 coordinate 919,190, forward strand.
AGGCTAGCAGCGGTCGAGGCAGGTATAACCTGAGGTCCGACAAAAAGACATCAGCACTTGATATTCCTGAACAGTCCACTAGAACAGAGAAACCTGCCAATGAAGTAGCAGATGCTCACAGAGGTAAGAAGGCCCAACCCCTCTCTCCCACTGTCCACAATCATGTTCCTGAAATAAGAGAAATTCCAAAGCCTATATCTTCTTTTAATTTTGAGCATGAAATTCAAAAGATCAGAATCCCTGTGCCCCTCACCGAGCTAATTATACATGAAGAATTTAAAAAACAATTCTCTGAGATTTTACAGTATGAAGCCTCATGCCTTCCCATAGACTCCATAAACCTCCAATAGAGATGATTCATCCCCTCCCTTCTACACATCCCTGAACATACATGATAAAGTGTTGCACAATTGCTTGATGGATTCAGGGGGTTCTCACAACCTCATGCCCAAAAATGTCATGGAAGAGTTAGGAATAGAAGTCACCCGAGCCTATCATGACCTCTATTCTTTTGACTCCAGGAGGGTTCAGTGTCTCGAAGTTATTAAAGACCTGGTTGTGACATTGTTTCAACTGCCCATGAAAAGTCTGGTCATGGATATTGTAGTGGTCGATGTTCCTCCAAAGTTAGGTATGATGTTGTCAATATCTTGGCTAAAAAGAATGGGGGGAACCTTGCATATGGATCTCACGTATGCGACCATCCTAGTGTTCGAAGGGGAGCATAGAAGACTATACAGGGAAGCCCAACTGGCCTACATAATCAGTGATGAAGCCAACCCTACCAATCATCCCATATTTGCCTTGGACACTGATTTAGGCTCCAGTCTACTACAACTCACCCATACCCCCGAGCCTCCTTTGAAAATCAGAAAGCAGCCTACTGTTTCCCCTAAATTTTCTCCCTCCATCACCCCAATATGGAAAATGGTTTTTGATGGAGCCTGTTCCCGAGAAGGTGCTGAAGTTGGGGTGATTTTTGTGTCACCTACTCAGGAGATCATACCCCTGTCATATAAGATAGAATTTGAAACCACTAAAAATGTGGCAGAGTATGAAGCTCTTGTCCTAGGATTAAGAGCCACAAGGGAAATGGGAATTCAAGAGGTAGTAGTGTTCGGAGATGCCGAATTGGTAGTCCAGCATATCAGAAGCGCTTATCAAGCCAAGCATCCTCGACTCAGGAGTTATATAAATGAGTTATGGGACCTAATTGATAGTTTCTTCTCAGCGTTTAACATTTCTTTCATCCCAAGAGAGGAAAACACAGTGGCAGATTCCTTGGCTTTATCAGCAAGCAATTTCAAAGTACCCTTGCCGACCAAGCTGAGATATGATGTAGAAGTAAAATACAGGCCCTCCATACCTGACAACGTCAAACATTGGAAGGTTTTTGAGGATGATCTTGAGATCAAAAAGTTCTTGGAGACTATTGAATAATTTTCAGAAATGCATATCGACCAAGATTCCCTCTCAGAGGAAAGGTTGGATGGGGGTGAGTTGTTGAGTAAAATAGCAAAGCATGACATCATTCAGTTGACTAGAAATCACATTCCAAGGGGACTAGTCCCATTAGAAAGATTGTTCGATGGGAATGATGTGGTAGTAAAGGGGAGAGTTTTAGGTGATGATGATGACACAGCCGAGTGCAACATTGGCACACCAGAAGAGCCTAAGTTTGTCAAGTTGTCAAGGAGTTTGACCAAGGAGCATAGGGTTTAATATACCGAGTTGTTGAGATATTTTGCTGATGTGTTTGCATGGACCTACGAAGACCTCAAGACGTATGACACATCGGTCATTGAGCACAAAATCCCACTGAAAGAAGAGGCTAAGACATTCAAGAAAAATATGAGGCAGATAAATCCCATGTTGCTTCCTATCATGAAGAAAGAAGTGAAGAAGCTGCTAGATGCCCAAATCATTTTCCCCTTGAGATATTCCGATTGGGTGGTCAATTTGGTCCCAGTAAGGAAGAAGAGTGGTGAAATCAGAATCTGTGTTGATTTCAAGAACCTGAACAGGAGCTCAAGGAAAGACAATTATCCCCTGCCCAACATGGAGCACATATTGCAGAAGGTCACTGGTGCATCTAGAATATACATGATTGATGGCTTCTCTGGTTACAATCAGATATCAATCATGCCTAAGGACAGAGAAAAAACGGCCTTCACCACTCCTTGGGGCACATTCATGTATGCCAAAATGCCTTTCGGACTCATGAACGCAGGAGAAACATTTCAGCGAGCCATGGACATAGCCTTCATCGGGTAAAAAGACCAGTTCATGGTAATCTATCTAGATGACATCATGATCTTCTCCAGGACAGACAAGGAGCACTGCTGCCACTTGAAGAGGGTTTTCCTGAAGTGTCGAAGGTTTGGGCTATCTTTAAACCCCAAGAAATCTTTGTTCGCTATGAAGGAAGGAAAGCTATTAGGCCATATAGCGTTAGCAGAGGGAGTAAGGATTGACCCTAGCAGAGTGGAAGCGCTTTATACCCTGTCACTTCCCCGATCTAAGAAGGAAGTTCAGGCATTTTTGGGGAAGATAAATTTTCTGAGGAGATTTGTCTCAAATTTTGCTGAATTGGTGAAACACATCACAACCATCCTCGGGAAAGGAAATGAAGTGAAATGTTCTTTTGAACCCAGGGAATATTTTGTCCAAATAAAGAAGGCATTGACTGAGGCGCCTATGATAATCAGTCCTGATTATTCTAAAGATTTCCTGATTTTTTCTTTTGCTTCTTGTGATACAGTAGCTGCAGTCTTGTTGCAGAAAAACGAGGAAGGGCAAGAGAAACCTATTGCCTTCTTTAGAAAAGCATTGAGAGATGCAGAACTCTGATACAAGATCATGGAAATGTAGGCTTATGCCTTGGTGAAAACCCTTAAAGCTTTCAGAGTCTATGTCTTGCACTCAAAGATCACTGCGTACGTTCCTTCTGCCTCTGTGAAGGACATCCTCGTACAGCCTGACATAGACGGGAGAAGGGGTAAATGGATTACCAAAATCCTAGAATTTGAACTGGAGGTTAAACCCACCAAATTGATAAAGGGGCAGGGTTTAGCCAAGTTGTTGGTTGAATCCAATCGCAGAGCCTTGGGAATTAACTTCATCAGTGAGAAAGTTGAGTCATCCAACGAGCATTTCTAGAGTGCCCTATCACTACCAGCATGTGCCTAGTACAAGGATATCTTGTATTTTCTACAATAATTAAGGCCTCCTGATGGAATGGAAAAGAGCAAGGAAAGATATTTAAAGCTCAAAACGGTAAGGTATTGCCTCATCGACCAAACCTTGTACTGGAAAGACCCTTTAGGGGTATTCTTAAGGTTACATTTGATTTCCACAGTGGCCTTTGTGGGGGGCATCATTTCTGGAATACCACAACCCATAAGATCCTCCGAGCTGGGTATTACTGGCCAACTTTATTCCCTGATGTCTGCAGAGAAATCATAGCTTGCATCAAATGCCAGAAGTTCTCAGGAAAGCAGCAACTCAAATCTCTGTCGGTAAAGCCTGTAGTAGTTTCAGCACCCTTTCAGCAGTGGGGATTGGACTTCATCGGAGAAATTCATCCTCCCTTGAGTGGCCAACACAGATGGATTCTGACTGTGATAGATTATTTCACCAAATTGATAGAAGTTGTCCCCACCAGGAGCACTTCCCACAAAGTGATTATCAGCTTCCTAGAAGATATCATAGCCAGATTTGGCTGCCCCAGAAGAATTTTCACTAACAACACCGCCCCCTTCAGGTCCGAGCCTCTAGTTAAGTTCTGTGAATAGTATGAGATCTCACTGATTCACTCTACTCCTTATTATCCTCAAGGAAATGGATTGGCGGAGTCTTCCAATAAAATACTGATCAAGCTCATTAAGAAATTGTTGGAGGACAATAAAAGAGCTTGGGATTATAGACTCAAATTTTCTCTATGGGCCGACTGAGTGACAATGAAGAAGTCCCTAGGCATCTCACCATTCAAACTTGTTTACGGAGCAGAGGCCATTTTCCCTACTCAGCTCACCTTACCTGTGGAAAAATTCCTCCAGGACCTTGAAGGAGAGCCTGACAATATGGTCAGAAGGATTCATTAGATGGTGGAAGTGCAGCAGATTAGAGAGAATGTCATGAACATAGCCTACGATCATCAACAGAAGATCAAGAAGGCTTTTGACAGGAAGGACAGAAAGAAAGAATTTGAGCAGGGTGATCTGGTGCTCAAATGGGATGCACCGAGGCAGGATAGGGGAAAGAATAGCAAGTTTGATGCCCTCTGGTTTGGGCCTTTCAAGATCCGTGAATTATTCTCAAACAACACTTACAGGTTGCAGGATCTGGAAGGAAGAGAAGTTTTTAGTGGCCCAGTAAATGGGCATTTCTTGAAAAAATGTTTTTTGTGAGCCACAGTCGGCTCTTTTGTTTTGTAAATATTGTTTTTGTTTTTGTTTTCAGTTTAATAAGTGACTCCATAGCCCAACAACAAGGCACTGAATATGCGAAAGTGTTCTTAGAGCATCACAGGGATGACTCTATCCCCCATGGAGCCAAATGTTAGCGATATTTCTGGTAAGGGGGGTTAGAATGCGAAGGAGTGGATAAAAAACCCACTTTTCCTAAGTTTGGGATTCAAATGTGTCCATGTTTAAATGGAAATCAATTCTGGACGACAGGATTTCGCACGCTTGGATCAACGGTGCACATCAGATTCCGGAGCCCCCCCACCTTTCTACCTTTAAGCGGAAGGGGGGGGTCTGGAATTGGGGGTGCACCTCTTCAACGGTCAAGATCAAAGCGCCTGGATCAACGGTGCTCAAGGTGATTCCAGACCCCCCCCCCGCCTTTCTACCTTTAAGCGGGGGGGGGGGGGGGTCCGGAATCAGGCGCGCATCTTCCCAACGGTTGAGATCAAAGTTTCCAGATCAACGACGCTCATGCGATCCCATCCTCCTCAGCTACTCTGTTTTAATCGACATGGGCCCTTTTCCCTCGTTTCCAGGTGTTCCCCCATCTCCACTCTTTTAGTCCATCTCACCATCCGCTCACCTCCTACCACGTGTTCCGCTCCCTTCCACGTTAGCCTCCCACTAAAGTGTGCCCATTATATCTCATATCCTGCCCCATCCGCCTATTTTCTTCCACCATGTGTCTTCCTCTGTCGCCCCTCTCACACCTCGTTACTTTTTATCACACCCACATAGTTTTGGTGCCACCACTCCCGTTATGCACCCCATCTTTCGCGCTGGCCTCCACGCCTATCCATCAGGCCATTTAGCTGATCCAGGTGGTAGCGCAAAGGGTCTTCCATGTCACAGAAGTGCCAAGTTGGTCGGGCCATCCTCAATCCCAATGAAGCAGTTATTGAAGTATTTGGTGGTGGTTAGACATCACCTCCTCCATAATGGGAAAGTCCGATAATGAATTGAAGGCAGGTCGATTCGCCTACAGAATTGTCAGGAGTTCGATCGTGTCTGCCATAAGTTGCACGATCATTCAGAAACGACAACTACAGATTGTCAGAAGCCATGCAGACGTAATGTGTTTAATGCAGTGTCTCGATTTTGTTAATGTTGTTGTTTTGAGTATATGAAGGCGTTTTTGTCATTTTTGTATCTATCGATGGTCGAGAAGAGATCTCGGTTGTAAAGCTTTAATGGAGCACTGATACTCTAGTTATGTATGGAATTTTGAGACTTCTTGCCTTATGAATGTCAGTTTCTTTTACATATTTGTTATACTATGTTATAACAACTCGGAATTGGAGGGTCCAGTCAAGTTGTAGCTGTTATAGGATGATGAAGGTTGGATCACTGTAATAGCTGCATTGTTTCTAATCAATTCTTGTGATTTTCCTAGCGCTAAATGACTTGGAATTGGAGGATCCAGTGAAATCCCCTTTCAGCTTCTTGAGACCCTGAACCAAGAGGATCTTGCATTCAGAGTCTTTCCTCTGCAAACAACTTAAATCTTGTTGCCCAAAGCTGTTTGTCCACCCTTCTTACCATGTCTTCCACCTACTCATCTTTTAATCAACCCACTGGCTAAAGTTAGGTCAAGACCTCCTTTGTTCTTTACATACCAGACCCATTCCCTGAGTTAGAGTAATGTCTCCTAGAGTCTTTACCTCCATTTGATCATCCCTTTATACATAAATCGTGACATTAAACTGATGGGTGTCGGGCTCTGCTCCTGCAAGCAATCTAGGAGTGACTTTCGACGCTAATAGTATCCAACTTAGCTTCCATTGAATCCATCTTATTTTGTAGTTCATTTATGTCCCTACACATTTCTTCACCATCATCAAGAGTCCAAGTAGGATTTTCTGGAGGCTTGTTTGGTGTATAAGTTCCCTTTTTGGGTGGCATGTTGGCCAAGTATCACTTTTGAACCTTGATTTTGAGGTGGTTCTGCTAGACAATATTTCTTCGGTTGTATCTCCCAAGTTTTGGCCCTTTTGGATATGAAACTTTCTTTTATGTATTTCTCTGAAATTTCTTCTCTAGAATGCCATAGGTTGGATCAAAATTGGATGTGCCAAGTGGAATTTATGGTAACTTCCCCACAACTTGTCGATTTTTGGTTTCCTGGAGATCTCACTTCTATAGTGTGCCCTGCACAAAATTATTGATATAAAATTTTGAAACTCGCACCAGAAATACTACAAACTGTCCACGATCCAATGCAACCAGTCCCACACAATTTGGATACTCTAGGAAGAAGTTATGATTTTTTTTACCTAGAACACCTTCTTGAGACTAGTCAATAGGACTAGTCAGATACCCTACCTTACACAGGGTGTATCTAAAAATTTACAATGACCTAGAAGCTAAAAATTTTACCACGGATCCCTTACTAATTTCTATAAATAGCCTCCAAATTTCAGGGTCTGAAATGTTACAGAATGTTTTTATAGCGAAAATTCCGCAATGACTCAGTTATGGATGATTCTAGAACCCTATCTTGTATAGGTTGTATCTCCAAAAGTATAAGGCTTCAGAAGAGGAATTTTGAACCCAATGTACCTTGATCCATATAATAAATATCCTCCAAGTTGTTCCTTCTGAAACATTGTAGAAACAAAGTTATA
>JZKD02S1673854.1:926332-954250 GCA_000966675.3 Picea glauca
TCCCCTCTCCTCTGAAGCTGTACCTTGGCATAGACCCAGGACCACAGAAGATTTCCCCACTCCTACACAAAGAGGAGCACCTGCTGACTTAAGCTCATTAGCCTTCTCCTTAAATCCCCTCTTGTTTCCCACTCCACTTCGAGACTCATTCCCAGTAGCCCCCTCGCGAACTCCTTCTCCTCCAAGTTCTCCTCCACCCAATATTCCTATGGCTGGTGCTAATCCCCCTTTAAATAGAATGGATGCCATAGTCACTACTAGATATGCTCCCCTAGTTCTACCCCATCCTATGAATCCTCTCCCTACTGGAGATTACTTGAAATATATGCCCAAGTTCACCGGGGAAGGGGACGTAACTGCGGAAGAGCACCTGGCTGCTTTCTACAGCTACGCAAACAAACTCAACATTGAAAATGAAGATGTCTGGATGAGAGTATTTGTCCAGAGCCTGTATGGTGAGGTGAGGAAATGGTTTAGAGGATTGGCTCCAGGATCTATTGCTGGGATTGAAGCTCTAGATAGTGCTTTCCTGAGGCAGTGGGGAGATAGGAAATATTTCATGTATTACATGACAGAGTTCGGATCTTTGAAGAAGATGGATGGAGAGTTTGCCTCCGACTTCTCCAAAAGATTCAATAAGATGTATAACAATATCCCTGCCAAAATAAAGCCTTCAGAAGCCTCAGCCAAGATTTCTTATGCTAGTGCATTTGACCCTGATTTTTGTCTATTACTGAGAGAAAGAAGAGCCACTTCCTTGGCTCAAATGAAAGATGCGGCCATAGAGGTGGAATCCAATGTGTTAGTAGCTGATAGACTGAGGAACAAGGTCGACGTAGACAGAAGAAAGGGAAGATCGGAAGCCTCAACTTATGGATCATCGGTGCCCCACCCTCAAGTGGAAGAACTGACCAAGATGGTGAAGTCTCTGTCTACAGAGATGGAGGGAATGAAAGTAGAGGGGAGGCAAGCATACAAGGGCCAGTAGAATGTTGAAAACAAAGGAGGTTTCAGGAGGCTGAACAATATTACTCCTCTGACTATGCAAAGAGAAAGGGGAAGAGACAGAGAAGACCAGAAGGTTCAGGCCCCTTTCCAAAACAATTTCGTAGTCGAGGAGGAACAAGAGAGAGAGGAGGAACTTGATCCTGAAATCCATTGCTTTGGAGACACTCCTCCTTTTCCTCATATTACTCAATCAGCTTATGAGGAGTCTCTCATGGATAGTCAGCTAAATGAATTGAGCAAGGGTGACAAGTCTAGTGGCAACCCAGGCAGGTATAACCTGAGGTCCAAGAAAAAGACAACAGTACCTGATGTTCCTGAGAAGTTCACTGGAACAGAGAAAACTACTAATGAAGTAGTAGACCATCACATAGGTAAGAAGGCTCAACCCCTCTCCCCCATAGTTCAGAGTCATGCTCCCAAAATAAGAGAAATCCCCAAGCTTACATCTTCTTTTAATTTCAAGCACAAGGTTCAAAAGATTAGAATCCTTGTGCCCCTGACTGAGCTAATTAAACATGAAGAATTCAAAAAACGCTTCTCTGATCTATTACAGTCTAAAGCCTCATGCCTTCCCACAGACTCCATCAACTTGTAAGATGAAAAACCTGCAGTCATTCTAGGCCCTATGGTAGAAGATAGAGATGGCTCATCCCCCCCTTTCTACACATCCCTGAACATACATGACAAGGTACTGCATAACTTCTTGATGGATTCAGGGGCTTCTCATAACCTCATGCCCAAAACTGTCATGGAAGAGTTAGGACTAGAAGTCACCTGAGCCTATCATGACCTCTATTCCTTTGACTCCAGGAAAGTCCAATGTCTAGGGGTTATCAAAGACCTGGTCATGACCTTGTTTCAGTTACCCATGAAAAGTGTGGTCATGGATATTGTAGTGGCCAATGTCCCCCCCAAGTTCGGTATGTTGTTATCAAGATCTTGGATAAAAATACTGGGGGGAACTTTGCAGATGGACCTCACATACACTACTATCCCAGTATTTGGAGGAGAGCATAGAAGACTATACAGGGAGCCCAACTGGCCTATATAATCAGTGATGAGGCCAACCCTACCAACCATCCCATTTTCGCCTTAGATACTGATTTAGGTTCCAGTGTGCTTCAACTCACCCATGCTCCCGAACCTCCTCTTAAGCTCATAAAGCAGCCCACCATTTCCCCTAAATTTCCTCCCTCCATCACCCCCGTCTGGAAAATAATCTTTGATAGAGCCTCTTCCAGGGAAGGCGCTGGAACTAGGGTGGTTTTTTTGTCACCTGCTCAAGAAACCATATCTCTATCGTACAAACTAGAATTTGAAGCCACCAACAATGTGGCAGAGTATGAGGCTCTTGTTCTGGGATTAAGAGTTGCGAGAGAAATGGGAATTTAGGAGGTAGCAGTGTTTGGTGATGCAGAGTTGGTGGTCCAACAGATCAGAAATGCTTATTAGGCTAAGAATCCTCGACTCAGAAGCTATAGAAATGAGGTGTGGGACCTAGTTGACAGTTTCTTCTCAGCATTTAACATTTCTTTCATCCCAAGAGAGGAGAACACAATTGCAGATTCCTTGGCTACATCAGCAAGTAATTTCAAAGTACCCTTGCCGCCTAAATTCAGATATGATGTGGAAGTAAAATACAGGCCGTCCATACCTGACAACGTCAAACATTGGAAGGTATTCGAGGATGATCTTGAGATCAAAAAGTTCTTGGAGACTATTGAAGAATTTTCAGAGATGCATGTCGACCAAGACTCTGTCTCTGAAGAAAACCTTGGCGGGGGTAATTTTCTAGAATAAGATTGCAGAGTGTAACATTGTCCAGCTGCCCAGCAATCATATTCCAAGAGGACTGGTTCCTTTGGAAAGGATTTTTGATAGAAATGATGTGTCATTAAAAGGAGAGACCTCGGAGGATGACACTGGTGCTACTCAGTGCAACATTGGGACCGAGAGTGATCCCAAGATTGTCAAATTGTCAAGAAGTCTAACAAAGGAGCAGAGGTCCGAATACATTGGACTTTTAAGGGAATTCGCTGATGTGTTTGCCTGGACCTAAGAAGACCTCAAAACCTATGACACCTCTATCATCGAGCATAAAATCCCATTAAAGGAGGAGGCAAAGCCATTTAGGTAGAAGTTGAGACAGATCAATCCTATGTTGTTGCCTATCATGGAGAGGGAAGTAAAGAAGTTGCTTCAAGCTCAGATCATTGTACCACTAAGATATTCATAGTGGGTGGCCAACTTGGTGCCAGTAAGGAAAAAGAATGGAGAGATCTGACTCTATGTAGACTTCAGAAACCTGAACAGGAGCTCATGAAAGGATAATTACCCCTTACCAAAGATGGAACATATACTACAGAAGGTAACAGGAGCTTCCAGGATGTCCATGATTGACAATTTCTCTAGCTACAATCAAGTCTCTGTTCTGCCTGAAGACAGGGAAAATACAACTTTCACCACTCCATGGGGCACATTCATGTATGCCAAGATGCCATTTGGATTAATGAATGCAGGGGCCACGTTTCAGCGTGCCATGGACATAGCTTTCGTTGGGGAAAAGGATAAATTTGTGGTTGTTTATCTAGATGACATCACAGTGCTTTCAAAATCTGATAAAGAGCACCATCGCCATCTCAGGAAGGTTTTCTTGAAATGAAGAAATTTTGGCATTTCATTAAACCCCAAGAAGTCTCTATTCTCCATGCAGGAGGGAAAGTTACTAGACCACATAGTATAAGCGAAAGGAGTCAGAATTGACCCCGACAGAGTTAAGGCGATACAAGCCTTATCGATCCCGAGGTCCAAGAAGGAGGTCCAATCTTTCCTCGGTAAAATTAATTTTTTGAGGAGTTTTGTGCCTAACTTTGCTGAGGAGGTAAAGCTTATAACAACCATGTTGAAGAAAGGAAATGAAGTAAGGTGGACCCCTCAATTGTGAAATTCCTTTGAGAAAATCAAGAAGGCCCTGACTGAAGCTTCTATGCTTATCAGTCCCGACTACTCGAAGGATTTCCTTATTTTCTCCTTCGCCTCACCTGACATAGTGGTTGTTGCTCTATTACAGACAAACGACATTGGGCTAGAACAACCTATCGCTTATTTCAGCCGAGCATTGAGGGATGCCGAAGTTAGGTATGACACTATGGAGAAGCAAGCCTATGCTCTAGTAAAAGCTCTCAAAGCTTTTAGAACCTACATCCTGCAGTAAAAAATCATCGCCTATGTCCCCTCGGCTGTTGTTAAAGACATTCTTGTTCAGCCTGACATAGACGAGAGAAGGAGTAAATGGATAGCCAAAATTCTGGAATTCGACCTGGAAATAAGGCCCACCAAGTTGATCAAAGGTCAAGGTTTAGCCAAGATGATGGCTGAAGCAAACTGCCAAGCTCTGGGGATAATTTTCATAAACGGATGCTCAGGAATTCCACAAATTCGGTTGTCTGAAATGGACCCACGGAGAGAGCCCCCATTAGCTCGATGTCCTTGGTATAAGGATGTCACATACTTTCTGCAAGAGTTGCGGCCCCCAAACAGCCTGCAAAGGAACAAAGTAAGAGCTCTAAAGCTCAAGGCAGTCAGATACTGCCTGATCGATCAAATGTTATATTGGAAAGACCCCCTGGGGGTGCTTTTAAAATGCATGAGTCCACAAGAGGCCGAAATGTCGTGGTTGAATTTCATAGTGGCCTGTGCGGAGGGCACCATTTATGGAAAGCCACAGCCCACGAAATCCTTAGGGCTGGATACTACTGGTCTACCGTGTTCACTGACATCTGCAAAAAGGTCAGAGCCTGCATCAAATGTCAAAAATTTGCAGGAAAGCAGCAACTCAAGTCTCTGCTGTTAAATTCGGTGGTGGTTTCAGGACCTTTCCAGCAGTGGGGACTAGATTTCATTAGAGAAATTCACCCTGCTTCCAGTGGGCAGCACAGATGGATCTTGACTGCCACAGACTTTTTTACCAAATGGATTGAAGCTATCCCCACCAGAAGTGCTTCCCACAAGGTAATTATTGGATTCCTGGAAGACCTCATCACAAGATTCAGTTGCCCAAGAAATATCATTACAGATAATGCAACCTCATTCAAGGCTGAACCGTTGGTTAAGTTCTGTGAGCAATTTGGAATCAAGTTGATTCACTCCACTCCATACTATCCCTAGGGAAATGGTTTAGCATAATCCTCCAATAAAAGTCCCATAAGGATCATCAAAAGATTATTGGAGGACAACAAAAAGGCTTGGAATTCAAAGATGAAATTCGCTCTGTGGGTTGATCGGGTGACTACAAAGAGATCTATAGGCATCTCCCCTTTCCAGTTAGTGTACGGAGCAGAAGTTGTCTTCCCTTCTCAGTTGGCCATTCCCGTAGAGAAATTCTTCCAGGATTATCAAGAAGAGCCTGATGACATGATCAGAAGGATTCATCAGCTAGTGGAGGTCCAGCAGGCTAGGGAGTAGACAGTGGATAGAATTCAAGACCATCAGCAAAAGATCAAGCAGGTTTTCGATAAGAAGGCCAAGAAGGATCGTTTCCAGATAGGAGACTTGGTGCTGAAATGGGATGCTCCTAAGCAAGATAAGGGTGAACACAACAAATTTGAAGCCCTGTGGATCGGGCCTTTCAAAATCTCTAAGACTTTCTCAAATAACATGTACAAGTTGCGAGTTTTGGAAGGTGAAGAAGTTTTCAGCAGCCCAGTGAATGGGCATTTTCTGAAGAAATGTTTTGTTTGAGTCTCAGATGGATCCTTCATTTGTAAATATTGTCCTTTTGGTTTCTTTGTTCGTTTTCGTTTTTATTTTTCAGCTTAATAATGACTCCACAGCCCAACAACAAGGCACTGGAGCTGCAAATCGAGTCCTTAGAGCATCATGGGGACGACTCTATCTCCCATGGAGCCTAATGTTAGAAAAAATTTTGGTATCGGGGCACAAAGGTACACAGATCTACAGGATTGCCTAGGAAGCGCCCAAGCGCATCACACAGAAGAAATCCATTTCGGGCCCAGGTCAAGCGAGCGAGCGCTTCGATTTCAATGTTCAGGATGTATCCAAAGAATCAGATCAACGGTGGGCGGGAAATCACGATTAGCAAAGTTGTGCCAAGGTTAGTGCAATGGATAGCGCCCATAGCATGTTCAGGAGTGGATGACAACCGTTCATCCCAAAGGGCATGTGGCATGAGATCTGGTCACGTCGGATTTTCGACAGTCGCGAGTGCGAAGGGTAAAAGTTTCGTATCACTTTGTATCGTGAAACCCTGAACCCCGATAGTGCCGAAAGCAGGGCCCGCGGTATCACGAAACATTTTCAGCCGTCCATCCAAAGGGGACACATGATGGAAAACTGAGCCATCTCGGCGTTTTGCCCATCGTGACTCCAAGGCGCAAAGAGCAGCTCCGCTATATTCCGATGCACGAGATGCCGGGAGAGTCCCAGACCCGAGCCCACAGTAGTGTCGGGTGAGTTCAAGACCATCAGATCTCAGAGGGATGCGTGGCACTAGATTGAGCCGTCTCGGCATTTCGCTCATCGCAATTTCAAATTGCAGGAATAACTCCTTTCCATTCGCGAACGCCGAAAGCACATTGGGGATAAGCGCATGGTCACAACCCATGGTCACTTGTGGATAGAAAGGAGCTGCGTAAAGAAGGCCAAAGGTGTCGAGTTCAGTTTCAGAGGGGATCATCGCGATCTCCAGGCACCATCGGACCCAATCTCAATATTGTTTCTAGCGTTGAAGTAAATGAAGGCAGGAGCGGGTGGTTGAAGCCTCCTTTCATTCATTAAGTAAGGGGAATGGAGGGTCTGGCAAGCTGTCTACTCAAAGAGGTCTTGTGTATCGATTTTCTCAAGGAAACCATGCCGAATTCCTCGACTAGACAGAGAAGTCTGCGCATGCTAGCCCAACACTTAATGGCTCAACTACTCTCCTTGCAGGAGCCATGCGTAGTTAAGGTGGTGCTTGAAAAAAGATATCAGTATGAGTCTGACTGAAGGGACACCAAGCTTTGGGTGTCTAGACACGCCTCTGTGAGGTGAATTTTCCTGAGTATTTAGACTCATTCTTTGTATTTTGTAAAGGATCGATGGTTGAGCTAAGCTCCAGATTGTAGAGTTTTGATGAAGCGTTGGTCGCTCTGGTTAATGTATAAGGCATTTGAGATTTCTTACTTTATGGATGTCAGCTTCCCTTCCATTTCTTTGTTTACTGTGTTAGAACAACTCGGAATTGGAGGATCCAGTTGAGTTGTGGTTGTTATAGGATGATGTAGGTTGGATCACTGTAATAGTCACATTGTTTCTAATCGGTTCTTGTGATGTTCTCAGCGTTGAAACGACTTGGAATTGAAGGATTCAGTCGAGTCACCCCTCAGCTCCTTGAAGCTCTGGACCAAGAGGATCTTGGCTTTCGATTTTTTCATCCTCAAGCTTCTGAAGGCTTGTGGCCCGAGGTAGTCTTGCTCACCCTTCTCACAAGTCTTCTTTCTTACACCCTTTAATCATTTACTGACAGAAATTGGATCAATACCTCCCCTGGTTTCTACATACCAGGCCCAGTTTACCGAGTTAAAGTTATATTTTCTTGAGTCTTTACCCATCTGATCACCCCATTAAACAAATCATGACATAAAACTGATGGGCGTTGGGCTCTGCTCCTGCAAGCAATCCAGGAGTGATTTTTGACGCTAACAGATAGTAACTTATGTTTCCCTACAAACATCTAACATTCATTGTAGGCTCTAATAGTGGAAAACACATCAGAGAAAAGGGTGGGCTAGTAGTATCCTTCCCTGAGGATCTTGAGCGTTGTGGCCTTCCAATGCTGGTGCCCTCCACACACTCCTCTGTGCATTTCTTCTGTGACTTGTTTAGCTTCATCTCCATCAAGGCATTTTAACAGAATTCTAGCAGGATCCCTCCAATACAAGCTCTAGTTTGAAATGCAAAATTTGATGGCTTTCAACTTGAGATACCTTGCCTTTGTCTTCTTCACATCTGGTGGACATTCAAAATGTTGTAGAAAATAGATGATGTTTTTATACCAAGGTGAAGATGAATATTTTTCAAATACATGTAAGTTGTCTTGTCTAGGCTATATGATGGGTGCATCTGATTGGGTGAAGATTTGATGCAACTCTTGCACCTTGCAGTTTGATTTTGATAGCAATTTTTCCAGTCCCCTCCCATTGATCAGCTTGGTGGTATTTATGTTAAAATTATACTCCAACAACTTGACAATCCATTTTCCTCTCTTCCCCTCACTGTTTGGTTGGACCAAAATCCCTTTGACACCATTGCTAGGAACAAAGGTCATTATGCTAGACTATAGCATGTAAACGCTAAAGGCCTTGAGTGCTTTGACTGATGCATCAGCTTGCTTCTCTAATATATCATACTTGATCTTAGCATCTTGGAGGGGTCTGTTGAAAAAGGCTATTGGCTACTCATGCCCTTCCTCCTT
This sequence comes from Picea glauca, assembly GCA_000966675.3. Taxonomy (NCBI): domain Eukaryota; kingdom Viridiplantae; phylum Streptophyta; class Pinopsida; order Pinales; family Pinaceae; genus Picea; species Picea glauca. The sequence goes on from JZKD02S1673854.1 coordinate 934,812, forward strand.
TTTCTGCAATAGTATAACAACAATTGTTTCCACTGAGGCAAAGGAAAAGATGAAGAAATCTTTGGTATAGTCAGGGTTGGCCAATACAGGTGCTTCAACTAAATCTTGCTTGATTGTTTGGAAAGATGATTTTTCCTACGAGGACCATTTTATCACAGAATATTTCTTCAACATGTTAGTAATAGGCTTCAGAATTTTAGCAAAATTTGGCACAAAACATCTGAGGAAGTTTATCTTACCAATAAAATATTGGACAACCTTTTTGTTTCTAGGGATATCGAATTGTTGAATGGCGCAAACCCTCTTTGGATCAATTTTTATGCCTCCCGCTGATATGATGTGACCCAAGATCTTTCCTTCAGGCATGGCAAAGTGAGACTTACTAGGATTGAGAGATATCCCATACCTCCTGCATTTCTTGAAAACCTACTCCAAATGATGCAAATGTTCATCATCAGTCTTGGAGAAAATGGTAATGTCGTCCAAGTATATGACCATAAATTTTTCCTTTCCCCCCATGACAACAATTTCCATGGCCCTCTGAAAAGTGGCCCATGTGTTCATGAGCCCAAAGGGAATCTTGTCATACATGAATGTCTCCCATGGGGTGGTGAATGTTGTTTTTTCTATCTTCCTCACAAAATGCTATCTGGTTATAACTAGAGTATCCATCCAACAAGGAAATTCTTGGGGAGGGGGTAATTGTCCTTCAAAGAACACTTGTTTAAATTTCTGAAATCAACACATAAGCATATCTCCCCGCTCTTCTTCCTTACAGGAACTAATTTGGCCACCCAGTTTGAATACCTCAATGGTACAATAATATTGGCATCCAACATCCTTTTTAGCTCTCTCTCAATTATATACATTAACATGGGATTAAATTGTCTAATATTCTATCTAAATGTCTTGGAGCCAGTTTTTAGAGGGATCTTGTGTTGGATGATGTCAGTATCAAATGTATTCAAATATTCATAGGACCATGCAAAAGTATCAACAAACTTTTTAATGAAACTGACATATCTGTTTTTTTGTTTTGCAACTAATGCTTTGGACAGATTAATGGTCTTGGGATTCTCAGTGGTCCAATTATTGCACTCTGTCACATCCTCTTATTGATTCTTCATGGCAGTTCCTTTGTAAACATCATTGTTGTCGAACAATATTTCCAATGGCACTAGTCCTCTCAAAATGTGATTGGTTTTTAGCTCCACAATATCATGACCAGCCACTGTCTTCGGCAGATGAGAGGATTGTTGATCTTCTAATTTCTCATTTTTATCTTCTTGAATTTCTTGATCAATTGAGATATTGGAGAATTCATCAATGGTGTGTAGAAATCTCTGCAGCTCTAAATCATCACTAAAGACTTGTCAGTGATTTATGTTGTCTGGTATGGTTGTTCTATGTTTGATTTCCACCTGATATTTAATATTTGGGCCAATGAGAGGCCTGAACGTGCTAGCAAATAAGGCCAGAGAATCATCCTTCTGATTATGTTCTCTGGGACTGAAAGAAATGTTAAATGCTACAAATAAATTATCGATCAGATCACATACCTCGTTTTTGTACTGTTTGAGCCTCTGTTGCTTAGTTTGATTTATATTTCAAACTTGATTGATGACCAACTCATAATCACCAAAAACTGCTAAACAATCAATGGCCATGTCGTTGGCAACCCTCAATCCCAATACTAGAGCTTCATATTCCACTGTATTGTTAATAGTCTCGAACTCCAGCTTATAAGAGAGGGTTATTACTTCTTCTGAAGGGGAAATAAGGAAAATACCTGCACCATATCCTTCTTTTGATGAAAATCCATCGAAATACATCTTCCACACTTTGTTTTGTTGACCATTCATTAACTGATCTCTGCGTTGGCTAACTGATATTTTAGGTTCATCATCATCAAAATGAAAAATAGATGAACCAATCCAATCTTCAACAGCGTAAATGGGGTGACTTCTTGGGTTCTGATGATCACTGACTATGTAGGCTAACCTTGCCTCTCTATATAGCCTCCTATGCTCACCACCAAGAACAAGAATGGTGGCATATGTGAGGTCCATTTGCAATGATCCTCCAACCTTCTTAGCCCAAGTTATGGATAAGAGAAGCCAAACTTTGGGGGGATGTCAGCCACCACAATGTCCATCACTACACTCTTCATGGGTAATTGTGCTAAAGAAACCACCATATCCTTTGTCAATCCCAGAAATTTTACTTTCTTAGAATCAAAGGAATACAGGTCCTGGTAAGGCTTGGTAATCTCTAGGCCTAGTTATTCCATAACAACTTTGGGCATGACATTGTGAGAGGTTCCTGAGTCCATAAGATAGTTGTGCAGGATCTTGTCATGGAAATTTAGAGATATATAGAAAGGAGGATAAGCATAAGATCGATCCCTAATGTGTGGACCCATAGTAATGGTTGGGTTTTCATCTTGTAGACTAATGACATTGGAAGATACACTAGAAGGAGTTGGTTGTAGAACTTTCATGATGGGTTTCTTGAAAGGTTCATTTTTTTAACAATTTTGTCAAAGGGACAGGAATCTTGATTTTGCTCATCTCATGTTCTAGGATGAAAGAGGTTGGTGGCTTATCAGCTTCCTCTGTTTCAGGGGCAAGAGGTTTTGATAGTGAAGATGAATGATTTTTAGATGGCATACCTTTATTTGGATTTGGCTTGGGAGGAGCTTCTGCTTGTTTTCTTTGATCAGAGGTAGTGGATTTAGAAGCTCCATTTCTCGTCCTTGAATCATATTTCTTCTTGGGTTGACCTTGAATAAATCCCTCTTCCCCTATCTAATCGTCAAATTGATTTGACAATTGTGCTACCTCATATTCTTGTTGTGTTAACTGACAGGTATAATAATATGTCTCATTGAAAAGCACAACAATATCGTCCACAACATCATTGTCTGCTTCTATCTCCTCAATCTGATTGTTTTGGAAAGGGGGCACCACCCTTTGATCATAAACATTTCTCCTTTCTCTCTGAATTACTTGAGGGGCATCATTAGGCCTTTTGAATTGGTTCTAATTTCTATTACCAACCCCATGAAAAGTCTTGTTTGGCTGTTTGGATTCCCATTTTAGCTTAGTTATCTTAGAATTCAGATCCTTCAAAGTCTTGGTCATATCCTCAAGTTGGGGATCATATGTAGATAGGTTAGAGGAGGTAGGGGCATCATCTCTCTATTTTTTATTCTCTTTATCAGATCTAGTCTTTAATCTGTCTGATGCCAAAATATTAGATTCAACTTCGATGGTTGCTTCTTGCATGCATAACAGCATGGTTGATCTTCTCTCTCTCTCAGGAGGAGGGAGAACTCTGCATCAAATGCATTAGCGTAAGTGATCTTGGTAGAGACCTCCATTGGATTGATTTCATCTGGGATTATACCATACATTTTATTGAATCTTTGGGTGAAGTCTTAAACAGATTCATCATTTTTTCTCTTTAGAGCCCCAAATTCAGTGATGTAATAGAGATAATCTCTCCTATATCCCCATTTCTTTATGAAATCTTCATTTAATGCCTCTATATTGGCAATGGAGGCTGGAGGAAGAGTTTTGAAACATTTTCTGACCTCCCCATCCAAACTCTATACAAACAACCTCATCCACACATCTGAATAATCAATGTTAAAATTGTCTGCAAAACTGTAAAAGGATACCATATGTTCTTCGGGAGTTATTTCACCTTCTCCGTTATATATTAGCATATATTTCATGTAATCTGTGGTTGGGAGTGCATGCAAAACTATAGGTAGCACTAAGGGTGGATATCTGGCAGCAATTATGACATCCATCCTATTAACGACCATGGCTTGAACAATAGGAATCTACAAATTTATGGGAGATACAAGAGTGGATGTAGGACTAGATGTTGAAGTGGAATCAGGAGTAGTAGATGTTTAAGCCCGTTTGGAAATATGATTCTCAGGACTAGCAAATTCAAGCTGCTCGTGATGATGGTTTGAAGTATTCTCTTGGTGTGCAGCTTTTCCCTTGAGGGGGGAAGTGTATCTCTAAGCTACGGTGGATTTCCTTAGTTGTATTTCTAGTTCTGAGCCTATTGTGTTATTCTCAGGGTTAGAATCAACCTTCTTGGCATTGTTGTTTTTAGATTTGGATCTTTTGAATCCCTTTCTGGGCGCCATTATTTTTTTTTTAAATTTTAGTCAGTGAAGTCGCCAGGTGAAATATGGCAGTCTGTCTATGTCTAATATTTGTTCACTATCAAAGTTCAAAGCTGATCAATTGTCATTCTCCCAGGGAAACATATTTCGTTACTCCGTTCCCTGGCAATGACGCCATAAGATATTGGTCCTAAGGTCTGCACCTGACTACTAAAGGGAAAAGCTAGGCCACCTATTAGTTTAGAATGATTTCTTCTTTTAACTCTTTTGTTGGGTTGGTCAGAGGGTTATTTTATCAAGACAAATGCAAGGTTGGGTTGGTATAACGATATGGATGAGGGCCCTACTTGGCTGATGGCACACTAATGACAAACCAGTGAAATAATATAAAACAAAGGGAAATAACAAAATACTCAATGAATAATCTGTTGCAAGAAGTTTAATACTTAAAATATCATTTCAAGAAATCAAACATGTATCAAAACACAATACCTCCCACAAGTTGTAGAAAACAAATCTTCACCAAAGCATTAGTTGTTTGACAGGTTGCATATCAGTAAAAATAAGTCATACGATAGCTGAAAGGAAATGAAATGTATGTTGCACAAATCAAAAAATGTATTCAAGATAAGAATGAAAACACATGAAGAGTTGAACGAAACACTGTCATCAAGAGTATATTCACCAAGTAGACAGCTTTAATCTATGTACAAAATGGGTCTTACTAGTCTGTTGTATTGTTATTCCTTCCTCAAAAAATCTAGCCTTTACAATATCCAAAAACTAACTATTTAAAAGAGTTGCAGAGGCTCTCGGCCTTGGGGTCTGAGACCTCAATTTAGGGTTTTAATTGTAAAACAAATAATTAACTTCACTAAGACACTGGACTTGATGAGAAAGAGTAGTTCTTATCACACACAGAAGACCACTCTTGCATCTAATCTAGAAAAATGTTGAACTTAATAAAATAAAACTACTACTGTCTCTGCAACAGAACTGATGCATGTGATGGAGAAACTGAGTGGCCAAAAATAGGCCTTGGAGTGACAGAACAGAGCTCTGTGTTGAACAACGACGTGTCTGTGAGCTGTTGGAGTCCACTAGAGATAACCAGGTGCATGAGCAGAGTTTGCTGCAGCGTTTCTGGAACTAATCTGTGTTGACCTGTGACTGAGACTTAGCTCTTTGTATATGCCTGAGCTTTCGAAATCCAAGCACACTTTGTATTAACCCTGTCATATGCCATCTGTACCTATGAGGTAGTTTTGCTGGAATGGTTGTCGGCCCATCGGGCATGAGGGGAGATGGGGAGGTGAGCATCCAATCGGGAGACGGGACGAATGGACGCGAGGGTAGATGACGTGTGAAGACAAATGCCTTAGTGAGAGGAGGTGTGAGTAGGTTGGAAAGTGAGTGGAGAACATGTGGCGAAAGGTGAGAGAAGGTGGTATTGAAAAACAACCTGAGAGGAACTCAGAGGGGGGGTACGCAGTAAGTGAATTAGAGAGGGGGGCGTCCGAGTTCTTAAGGAGCCGCCACGTTAGGTAGGGCCCATGGTGGGAAAATTACTTACTCGGACCCCCCCCCCCATCGCTAAAGGTAGAATAGTTGAGGGGGGATCCGAGTTGCGATAAGGACCATTGATCTGGAGAGGTGGGCCACCATCGATGGAGATCAATGTGGGGGTTAACAGAGGACAAGTGTCAGGTGTTGAGAGGAGCGAGAGTAGTAAGTGGTTGAGTGGAGGTGACGTGGAGGTGACGCGGTGATCTGATGTCATTCAAGCATGTGATTGTGGGAGTTGTTGAGGTTGGTTTGGATTCAGACTACCTTTGGGCCCACAATCCACCACAAGCTGCCACGTACGCTTCCAAAAATACCATGGTTCCAATTGTGGGACCGCTTAGAAAAATTAACGCTCGAGCAGTTTGTGTCCCCGCAATGAACTATAGTCATCGATCTGATTACGATCTAAGATCTGGGTGACATTTACCTGCTGCGAGGATTAATGGTTCTCGTTGACCTGGTATCAATGGTCCATATTCATTTCGGACTTTCGGGTTCAGGTGTTTTGAATGTGAAACATGAAACATCTCCCGGAGGAAAACCGCCGAAGTGGTTGATCTACTTCCACGTGTCCCTATGGATGAACAGTCCAGATTAACTTCAGACTTTCAAGCTTCGGGTATTTTGAATGTGAAACATGAAACATCTCCCGGAGGAAAACCGTCGAAGTGGTTGATCTGCTTCCACATTTCATGGCCGATGAATGGTCTAGATTCTCTTCAGAAATCTCGGCTTCGAGACTTTATGAATGTTAAGCTTGGAGAACTCCCGAAGGAAAATCGCCAAAGCGACATGTCAGGCTCTCAGGAATTCGGCTCTTTGGGTCTTCGGCATTCGGGTCTTCGGCAACTTGGTACTTCAAAGTTGATATTAAAACCCGCGCGATTATGGAACCTGAATGGACGATAGTTGTTGATCTATGATTTTCTTGGTGGATCTTTACTATTTAAAGTTTACCTGTCTGTTCCCACAGTTTGAGCCTGAAATTTGTTGCTCTGGATTGTTGTGGCGTGTGCATGGGCATTTCCTGTGCATAGAAAAGTCTTGGTAGGCCTGTGGTGAGCCCAATACGTGATGACAAGCATTCCAAAAAAAACATGGCATGTATTTTATGCTCCCAGAGAAACAGAAATAGAAATGCATGAAGACTCAAAAAACGAATAAGGGCCAAGACACTCAGTAGTGGGAAACCGACTTAACCAACCAGAAAAATGAAAAATTGATGAAGGCACAGGGAAAAAGAGAGGATATGCAAGGGATGTAGACCTAGGTTTCAACATTGTCTCCAACTGGGGATAGCTCATCCCTGTGAGGTGCTAAGAACTGTAGATTTGTGCCTTGAGATTAGATAATTGATCTTACCTTTCATCACTTAACCCTCATTTCTGTCTGCCAGCCCTGTGTATATGTTAATGTCCCTTAGAAATGCATTTTATTGAATTAAAAAATGAAACTACACCCCAGTTCTTTGTTGGGATATGGAGTCTTTATTCACACACAACTAATTAATCAAAAGCAATAATAAAGGAAAGTCTCTATGGTACAAGAGGGACCTTCCCCCATTCTCAAACAAAACAGTGTTTCAAGAAGTGCCCATTTACTGGGCCTCCAAATATCTATGTATCATATAGATTGTGGAGGATGAAAGTGTTGTTGTCCAGAACTTCAATTACCCTAAAAGGGCCAAACCAGAGGTTTTCAAATTTACCATGCTTGGACTTGTCGTCCCTTCTGGCATCCCACCTCAAAACCAGGTCACCTTCCTGAAAAATCTCTTTCTTGGTTTTCTTATCAAAGGTTGCTTTGATCTTATTTTGGTATGCTTTTGTCCTTTGATCTAGTGCTTCTCTTCTCTGCTGAACTTCTATAATCTGAAAGATTCTCCTTTGGATGTCATTGGGTTCCTCAATGTCCTCCTGCAAGAATTTTAGGACTGGTATACCAAGCTGAGTAGGAAAAACATTGTCTATGCCATAAACAAGATGGAATGGTGAGGTTCCTAGAGACTTCTTAGTGTTGATCATGTCAGCCCATAAGGCATATTTGAGTTTAGAGTCCCAGTATTTATTCCTTTCAGTCAACAAATTTTTAATGAGGCTGATGAGAAGCTTGTTTGATGATTATGCCAGGCCATTTCCATGAGGGTAATAGGGTGTGGAATGTGTCAAGGAAATGTTGTGACTTCCACAAAAGTCAATCATGGATTTGGACTTGAATGCTTGGGCATTGTCTGTTACAAGCTTACTGGGGCAACCAAATCTGGCAAACATATTAGTTTCCAGGAAATTCATGATTACCTTGTCAGTGTAATTCCTGGTGGGCACAGCCTCAATCCATTTGGTGAAGTAGTCGGTGGTAGTGAGGATCCACTTGTGTTGTCCACTAGAGGGTGGATTTATTTCTCCTATGAATTCTAACCCCCATTTCTGAAACATACTACTGGATTTGATAAGTTTCAGGGGCAGTGATAGTAACTTTTGTTTCCCTACAAACATATAACATTCATTGCAGGTTCTAATAGTGGAAAACACATCAGAGAAAAGGGTGGTCCAGTAGTATCCTTCCCTAAGGATCTTGAGCATTGTGGCCTTCCAATGTTGGTGCCCTCCTCACACTCCTCTGTGCATTTCGGTTGTGACTTGTTTAGCTTCATCTCCATCAAGTCATTTTAACAGAATGCCAGCAGGATCCTTCCAATACAAGTTCTGGTTTGAAATGCATAATTCGATGGCTTTCAACTTGAGATACCTGGCCTTTGTCTTCTTTAAATCTAGTGGACATTCAAAATGTTGTAGAAAATAGATGATGTTTTTATACCAAGTTGAAGAGGAATATTTTTCAAATACTTGTAATTTGTCTAGTCCAGGCTATATGATGGGTGCATCTGATTGGGTGAAGATTTGATGCAACTCTAGCACCTTGCAATTTGATTTTGATAGCAATTTGGCTAGTCCTTTTCCCTTGATCATCTTGGCAGGATTTATGTGCAAATCATACTCCAACAGATTGACAATCCATTTTCCTTTCTTCCCCTCGTTCTCTGGCTGGACCAGAATCTCTTTGACAATGCTGCTAGGAACAAAGGTCATTATGCTAGACTGTAGCATGTAAACCCTGAAGGCCTTGAGTGCTTTGACCAGTGCATAAGCCTGCTTCTCTAATATATCATACATGAGGTCAACATCTTGGAGGGATCTGCTGAAAAAGGCTATTGGTTGCTCACTCCCTTCCTCATTTTTCTACAATAGTACAACAACAATTGTTTCCTCTGAGCCAAAGGAAAAGATGAAGAAATATTTTGTATAGTCAGGGCTGGCCAATACAGGTGCTTCGAATAAAGTTTTCTTGATTGTTTGGAAAGATGATTTTTCCTCTGAGGACCATTTTATCACAACATCTTTCTTCAACATGTTAGTAATAGGCTTCATAATTTCAACAAAATTTGGCACAAAACGTCGGAGGAAGTTTATCTTACCAATAAAAGATTGGAAAACCTTTTTTTTTATGGGGATCTCGATTTGTTGAATGGAAAAAAACCTCTTTAGATCAATTTTTATGCGTCTCGTTGATATGATGTGGCCCAGGAGCTTTCCTTTTGTCATGGCAAAGTGAGAATTACTAGGAGTGAGAGATATCCCATACCTCCTACATTTCTTGAAAACCTGCTCCAAATGCTGCAAATGTTCATCATCGGTCTTGGAGAAAATGGTAATGTCATCCAAGTATATGACCATAAATTTGTCCTTTTCCCCCATGAAAGCAATGTCCATGGCCCTCTGAAAAGTGGCCCCTACGTTCATGAGCCCAAAAGGCATATTGTCATACATGAATGTCCCCCATGGGGTGGTGAATGTTGTTTTTTCTTTGTCTTCCTCACAAATTGTTATATGGTTATAACCAGAGTATCCATCCAACAAGGAAATTTTGTGTACACTTGCCACCCTCTGTAAAATATGATCCATCTTGAGGAGGGGGTAATTTTCCTTCAAAGAACACTTGTTTAGATTTCTGAAATCAACACATAAGCGTATCTCCCCACTCTTCTTCCTTACAGGCATTAAGTTGGCCACCCAGTTTAAATACCTCAATGGTACAATAATCTTGGAATCCAACATCCCTTTTAGCTCTCTCTTAATTATAGACATTAGCATGGGATTAATTTGTCTAATCTTCTGTCTGAATGGCTTGGAGATAGTTTTTAAAGGGATCTTGTGCTGGATGATGTAGGTATCAAATGTCTTCAAATATTCATAGGACCATGCAAAGGTATTAGAAAACTTTTTAATTAAACTCACATACTTGTATTTTTGTTCTACAGTTAATGATTTGGACAACTTGATCGTCTTGGGATTCTGAGTTGTCCCAATATTGCACTTTGTCACCTCCTCTTCTTGATTCTTCATGGAAGTTCCTTTGTAAACATCATTGTTGTCGAACAATATTTCCAATGGCACTAGTCCTCTCAGAATATGATTGGTTTTCAGCTCCACAATATCATGACCAACCACTATCTTCAACAGATGAGAGGATTGTTGATCTTTTAATTTCTCATTTTAATCTTCTTGACTTTCTTGATCAATTGAGATATTGGAGAATTCATCAATGGTGTGTAGAAATCTCTGCATCTCTAAATCATCACTAAAGACTTGCCAGTGCTTTATGTTGTCTGGTATGGTTGTTCTATGCTTGATTTCCGCCTGATATTTAATATTTGGGCCAATGGGAGGCATTAACGTGCAGGCAGAGATGGCCAGAGAATTCACCTTCTGATTCTATTCTCTGGGAATGAAAGAAATGTTAAATGCTAGAAATAAATTATCGATCAGATCCCAACCTCGTTTATGTACTGCTTGATCCTTTGTTTCTTAGTTTGATAGATATTTCTCACTTGATTGATGACCAACTCAGAATCACCAAAAAATGTTAAACAATCAATGGCCATGTCTTTGGCAGCCCTCAATCCCAATACCAGAGCTTCATATTCCGCTATATTTTTAATAGTCTCGAACTCCAACTTATAAGAGAGGGTTATTACTTCTTCTGAAGGGGAAATAAGGAAAATACCTGCACCAGATCCTTATTTTCATGAAGATCCATCTAAATACATCTTCCACACCTTGTTTTGTTGGTGAGGCATTGGCTGATCTCTATGTTGGCTGACTGATATTTGAAGTTCATCATCATCTAAATGAAAAATAGATGCACCAATCCCATCCTCAATAGCGTAAATGGGGTGACTTCTTGGGTTATGATGATCATTGACTATGTAGTCTAACCTTACCTCTCTGTATAGCCTCCTGTTCTCACCACCAAACACAGGAATGGTACCATATGTGAGGTCCATTTGCAATGATCCTCCAACCTTCTTAGCCCAAGTTCTGGATAAGAGCATGCCAAACTTTGGGGGGATGTCAGCCACCACAATGTCCATCACTACACTCTTCATGGGTAATTGTGCTAGAGAAACCACCATATTCTTTATCAATCCCAGGCATTTTACTTTCTTAGAATCAAAGGAATACAGGTCTTGGTAAGGCTTGGTAATCTCTAGACCTAGTTCTTCCACAAAAACTCTGGGCATGACATTGTGAGATGCTCTTGAGTTCATAAGATAGTTGTGTAGGATCTTATCATGGACATTCAAATATGTATAGAAAGGAGGAGAAGCATCAAATCCATCCTCAATGTGTGGACCCACAGTAATGGCTAGGTTTTCATCCTCTAGACTAATGACATTGGAAGATACACTAGAAGGAGTTGGTTGCAGAACTTTCATAATGGATTTATTGAAAGGTTCATTTTTTAACAATTATGTCAAAGGGACAGGAATCTTGATTTTTCTCAGCTCATTTTCCAGGCTGAAAGAGTTTGGTGGCTTATCAGCTTCCTTTGTTTCAGGGGAAAGAGGTTTTGATAGTGGAGATGACTAAGTTTTAGATGGCATGCCTTTATTTGGATTTGGCTTGGGAGGAGCTTCTACTTTTTTTCTTTGATCAGAGTTAGTGGCTTTGGAAGCTCCATTTCTCATCCTCGAATTGTATTTCTTCTTAGGTTGACCTTGAATAACACCCTCTTCCCTTATCTGATCATCAAATTGATTTGACAATTATGCTACCTCATATTCTTGTCGTGTTAAATGACTGGTATAATAATCTGTCTCATTGAAAAGCACAACAATATCATCCACAAAATCATTGTCTGCATCTATCTCCTCAATCTGATTGTTTTAGAAAGGGGGCACCACCCTTTGATCATCAACATTTCTCCTTTCTCTATGCATTACTTGAGGAGCATCATTAGGCCTTCTGAATTGGTTCTAATTTCTATTACCAGCCCCTTGAAAAGTTCTGTTTGGTTGTTTGGATTCCAATTTTATCTTAGGTATCTCAAAATTCAGATCCTTCAAAGTCTTGGTCATCTCCTCAAGTTGGGGATCAGATGTAGTTGGGTTAGAGGAGGTAGGGGAATCCTCTCTCTATTTTTTATTCTCTTTATCAGATCTAGTCTTTAATCTGTCTGATGCCAAAATAATAGATTCAACTTCGATGGTTGCTTCCTGCACGGATAACAACGTGGTTGATATTCTCTCTCTCGGGAGGAGGGAGAAATCTGCAGCAAATGCATTAGCATAAGTGATCTTGGTAGAGGCCTCCGTTGATTTGATTTCATTTGGGATTCTACCATACATTTTATTGAATCTCTGGGTGAAGTCTGAAATAGATTCACCATTTTTTCTCTTTAGAGCTCCAAATTCAGTGATGTAATAGAGATAATATCTCATATCTCCCCATTTCTTTATGAAATCTTCATCTAATGCCTCAATATCGACAATGGAGGTTGGATGAATACTTTTGAACCATTTTCTGGCCTCCCCATCCAAACTCTGTACAAACAACCTCATCCACACATCTAAATAATCAATGTTAAAATTGTCTACAAAACTGTAATAGGATACCAGATGTTCTTCAACAATTATTTCACCTTCCCCATTATATCTTGGCAGATATTTCATGTAATCTGTGGTTGGTAGTGCATGTAAAACTACAGGTAGCACTAAGGCTTCATATCTTGCAACAATTATGACATCCATCCTATTAACGGCCATGGCTTGAACAATAGGAATCTGCAAATTTATTGGAGATACAGTTGTGGATGCAGGATTGGATGCTGAAGTGGAATCAGGAATAGGATCTGTCTGAGCCCCTTTGGAAATATGATTCTCAAGGCTAGAAAATTCAAGCATCTCATGATGATGGTTCGAAGTATTCTCTTGGTGTGCAACTTTTCCCTTGAGGGGGGAAGTGTATCTATGAGCTACAGTGGATTTCCTTTGTTACCTTTCTAGTTCAGAGCCTACTGTGTTATTCTCAGGGTTAGAATAAGCCTTCTTGGCTTTGCTTTTTTCAGATTTGGATCTGTTGAATCCCTTTCTAGGCGCCAGTATTTCTTCTTTAAATTTTACTCAGTGAAGTCACTAGGTGACAGATGGCAGTCTGTCTATGTCTGATATTTGTTCACCATCAAAGGTCAAAGATAATCAATTGTTGTTCTCCCAAGGAAAGATATTTCGTTACTTCGTTCCCCGGCAATGAAACTAGAAGATGTTGGTCCTAAGGTCTGCACCTAACTGTTAAAGGGAAAAGCTAGGCCACCTATTAGTTTAGAATGATTTCTTCTTTTAAATCTTTTTTTGGGTTGGTCAGAGGGTTATTTTATCAAGACAAAGGCAAGGTTGGGTTGGCAGAATGATATGGATGAGGGCCCTCCTTGGCTGATGGCACACTAATGACAGACCAGTGAAATAATAGAAAACAGAGGGAAACAACAAAGTACTCAATGAATAATCTGTTGCAAGAAGTTCAATACTTAAAATATCATTTCAAGACATCAAACATGTATCAAAACACAATAACTTCCATAGGTTGTAGAAAAAAAATCTTCACCAAAGCATTAGTTGTCTGACAAGTTGCATATCAGTAAAAATAAGTCATGCGATAGCTGAAAGGAAATGAAATGTGCGTTGCACAAATCAAAAACGGCATTCAAGATAAGAATGAAAACACATGAAGAGTTGAATGAAACATGGTCATCAAGAGTATGTTCACCAGGTAGAGAGCTTTAATCCATGCATAAAATGGGTCCAACCAGTCTGTTGTATTTCTATCCCTTCCTAAAAAAATCTAACCTTTACAATATCCAAAAACTAACTATTTAAAAGAGTTGCAGAGGCTCTCGTCCTTGGGGACTGAGACCTCAATTTAGGGAACTGTTCGTAAAACAAATAATTAACTTCACTAAGACACTGGACTTAATCAACAAGAGTGGTTATTATCACACACAGAAGACCACTCTTACATCTAATCTAGGAAAATGCTGAACTTAATCAAATAAAATTACTACTATCTCTACGACAGAACTGATGCATGTGTTGGAGGAACTAAGTGGCTGAAAAATAGTCCTTGGAGTGATAAAGCAGAGCTCTATGTTGAACGATGGCGTGTCTATGAGCTGCTGGAGTCCACTAGAGATAACCAGCTGCATGAGCAGAGTTTGCTGCAACGTTTCTGGAACTAATATGCATCGAATTGTGACTGAGACTTAGCATTCTATCTATGCCTAAACTTTCAAAAGTCAAGAACACTCTGTATTGGCCCCGTCAGATGCCATATGTACCTGTGAATTATCTTCACTGGAATGGTTTTCGGCCCATCGGGCATGAGGGGAGACGGGGAGGTGAGCATCCAATCGGGAGACGGGATGAATGGACGCAAGGGTAGATGACGTGTGAAGACAGATGACATAGTGGGAGGAGGTGTGAGTAGGTTTGGAAGTGAGTGGAGAACAGGTGGCGAAAGGCGAGAGGATGTGGTATTGAAAAATAACCCGGGAGGAACTCGGATGGGGGGGTAGGTGGTAAGAGGATTAGAGAGGGGGGGGTCCAAGTTCTTGAGGAGCCGCCATGTTAGGTAGGGCTCGCGGTGGGAAAACTACTTACTCGAACCCCCACCCCCCACTGTTAAAGGTAGCATGGTTGGGGGGGTTTCGATTTGTGATAAGGACCGTTGATCTGGAGAGGTGGGCCACCGCTAATGGAGATCAGTGTGGGGGTTAATGGAGGACAAGTGTCGGGTGGTGAGAGGAGCGAGAGTAATGAGTGGATGAGTGGAGGTGACGCGGTGATATGATGTCATTCAAGCACATGATTGCGGGGGCTGTTGAGGGTGGTTTGGATTCAGACTACCTTTGGGCCCTCAATCCACCACAAGCTGCCATGTATCGTTCCGAAAATACCATGGTTCCAATTACAGGACCGCTTAGGAAAATTAATGCTCGAGCAATTTGTGTCCCCGCAATGAACTATAGTCATCGATCTGATTACGATCTGAGATCAGGGTGACATTTACCTATTGTGAGGATCGATGGTTCTCGTTGACCTGGGATCAATGGTCCAGATTCACTTTGGACTTTCAGGCTTCGAGTGTTTTGAATGTGAAACATGAAACATCTCCCAGAGGAAAACCGCCGAAGTGGTTGATCTACTTCCATGTGTCCCTATGGATGAATGATCCAAATTCACTTCAGACTTTTGGGCTTCGAGTGTTTTGAATGTGAAACATGAAACATCTCCTAGAGGAAAACTGCCAAAGTGGTTGATCTTCTTCCATCTGTCATGACCAACGAACGATCCAGATTCTCTTTGGAAATCCAAGCTTTGGGACTTCGGGATTTTATGAATGTTAAGCCTGAAGAACTCCCGAAGTAAAATCATTGAAACGACGTGTCAGGCTCTCAGGACTTCGACTCTTCGGGTCTTCAGAAACTGAGTACTTCAAACTTGATATTAAAACCCAAGCGATTATGGAACCAGAATGTACAAGAGTCGTTGATCTATGATTTGCTTGGTGGATCTTTAACGTTGAAATTTTACATGTATGATCCCACAGTCTGAGCCTGAAATTTGCTGCGTCGTGTGCACGGGCATTTCCCGCACATAGAAAAGGCTTGGTAGACCTGCGGTGAGCCCAATACGTGATGAAAAGCATTCTTAAACAAATATGGCATGTATTTTATCCTCCCAAAGAAACAGAAACAAAACTGCACGAAGACTCAAAAAATGAATAAGGGCCAAGACACTCAGTAGTGGGAAACTGACTTAACCAACCAGAAAAGTGAAAAAATGATGAGGGCATAGGGATAAAGAGAGGATAGGAAGGGGATGCAGACCTAGTTTACAACACCTCCCATCATGTAGTCGTGCATTCATCCATACCAGGAGCTTTCACTCACGCAGTTAGCTATTCTCTGTACTTTCCTGTCATTGTATCTAAACCTGTATCCATAGCCATACTTGTTTTTGTAGTTGGTTAGATGGGGAGCTGGATTGAAGAACCGGGTTGTCGGTCCTGTGGGATATTGAAGAGGTTGGTTGTCAGGCCCATGAGAAATTTCTCTCTGGGTGAGAGAATTGTTGGGAATTGATTTCTGGAAGGTGCTAAACTGCAACTATAGGGATCTGAGAGTTCCTGTCTAGCCTATTGCTGAAGCCCGAAAAGGAAGTGGGGAAGCCGAAGGACTGTTGAGCAGAGAATGGGAACACTTCCTGGGGTGGGACAGGCATGTGGGGAATGAGAGACTGTAGGTTGTTAGTTTGAGTTGGCACCTGTGACAGAGTATTTCTTGTTGTCTATGAACCATTAGCCTGGTTAGGAATCCCTTTACCTGGGTGGAGTTTATTCCCATCTCGGGGGTGACCCAATATTGAGAGTGATGAGAAGTGTGGTCTAACGCTGGGAGTTTTGTGGAAGGTTTGCATGCAGTTGGTGATATTATTACCAAGATAAGTGTCAATTGTGTGATAAATTTACATGTTTCATTATTATTTATGTCTTTATTTTTATGGGTTTATCCTATGTGTGGTTATAACTATCTGTATATTTATGGGTATTTTCTGTATATGCCGCATGTATACGTTTACTGTATTTCAATGTGAATCCATGCATTTATAGATGTATTTGTCTATTTACGTTATATATATATATATATATATATATCCGCAAGAGTTCTGTGTGTATATATTTTAATTGCATGCAGTTCGAAAAATTTATGTGGCATAGCTCAGTTGGGTGCTAGGTATGTTACAATATGTTCCGCAGAGAGAATGAAATTGTTCTATCGTGTATCATGGACCGACATGGGTGGCCGAGGATGTTACACATTTTCTTTTTATTGTCGAACTACAAATGCATTCAACGAACTCCAAAATTCACTTTATCCCCAAAATCCAAAATTTTTCTTTCGGTGGATTCTGAAATTCTTCTTCTCATCAGTAGATCCAAAAATTCTTCCTCTCATATGCGG
The DNA here is from genome assembly GCA_000966675.3 of Picea glauca. Lineage (NCBI taxonomy): Eukaryota > Viridiplantae > Streptophyta > Pinopsida > Pinales > Pinaceae > Picea > Picea glauca. Next base: position 951,883 of record JZKD02S1673854.1, read on the forward strand.
ATTGAAGAATTTGTCTTCAAAAAACTCCATGAAAATTCCATCGATGAAATTCATTTTTCTTTAGTGAAGTTGATTTAACTTAAGAATCTTTTACCAAATCTGAGATCAATATGGACCGTTAATCTCAAGGTCAAATCTGATTTGGGTTGTTGATTCACCAAACTTCATGTTGTGACCCTTAACTTATGCTGTCATGGACCTTGTCAACGCATTTCAAGGGTACAATCCATATCATCATTTATACAATCCATGTCATCATGAGTGAAACTCTACTACAATGAATATTTCAAATCCACATTGGTATTTGGCCCATACTAGTCTAATGTCAAAACCTTTACTCCAATACCAATCTAGGGCATATCCAACTCCCATTTTGGGCTCATCACTAACCAAATTAATTTAACTCATCTCTGATATCATTTTAATACAAATGCATGCATGCAACATAATAAAAACGCTCATGCAACCATTGATAATTTAAAATTAGCAAATGAAAAATATTTAAACACATACAACATTGAAACATACAATACACATAATAAACACAACATTCCATCGTAGCATTAAAACTGTAAAATAAGCAATGATAAAAAAAATTGTCTTTATCAATATTTACACAATTGGTTGTAGATGAAGGACATTCCACCCAACCATAAACTTTGATGCTGCAATTCTCTCAACAAAAGGTCACCTCTGAGCTGGGGCTGTGAGTCCACAAGGACAAGCATGCTCTTATGGCTAGCTAATGTCCACTATAACAACCCAATACCTAGTAAATTAATAATGACACGACTCCTACAATAATTCCAACTGATCATCTCTCTTCCCCACCTGTCTACACAACCCAAGGGATGATATTCCCTTCTTTTCATTGTAGTCCCTCAGACAAACTCCACCCCCTCCAAGGCTCCAACATAGATCATAAAGGAATCTCTAAGTTGGGGGCCCTAGGAAATCCAACTGCAATAGGGGTGCTCACAACAACCATTACACAAGATCTTGGGTGCTTTCTTAGCATAAATGTACTTACATGCATGACAATCTCATTTTCAACATAATTACCAACTTCATTAATATGTCTTCAATACCCAGTATGGATGCCTGATCAAGGTATCAAATTTTGCTCAAAAATTCAAAGTGCTCAGAATTGCTTCAAATCGAACGAGAGCGTAGGCCTCATCATTACGAACCCAATGCAACTCGTTTGGGTTCAAACGGACGTCGGGAGCGAGAGATATCACGTTCTGTTCAAAATGACAAACATGCAAAAAAAAGGGATGCTGACTGTACAATCCGTACAGTCCGTATGGACGCTGACGTGGTAGGCCGTATGACACGTGGCAGGAAGTTATTGGGATAGTTGGCATGTGACATGGTTTTTTTTCAACGAATGGGATGGCGACATGTGGCCCAATCAATGGTCGCCACATGTCACTTGTTTATTGGATTAAAATCTTTGCACTTGGTAGGAGTCGACCCCGTGACCTCCGGGCAGGGTAAATCTTTGGGAAAGGCCATCCAACTGGCATGCCCACACATGTTACTTAACATATATATGCATTGTAATATATTTAAAATTGCAAAAATGTGTGTTGGGGAGTGAACCGGGCCGGGGCTAAGCCCCGACCCATGGTTATATATTGTATTGCATACGACCGGTGCTACGGGCGGTTAGACCCACCATAATATATGTTGTAACCATTTGAAATGTGCGCGGTTTGATATAACATATGACCAATGTGTATGTGTGTGGGTTTAACCTTAGGGTTTTGTCAACGGTTTGAAACTTTAGCCCTGTTGTGTATTGCGCACGGTCATGTGGTGACCATGTGCCCACGAGCCTTGGTAGTTAAGGTTGGCACGTGACCGTTAGACAGTTTGGACCGGTTGTGCGGTTGCACCTGGTGCCAAGTTTTTACGCTTTAAAATGTGTGTGGGCTAGGTTGAGCCAACAAGGGTTTGTTTTGTAGAAGCAAAGACATCAAGCTTGAAGGGGGGACTTCCAGGAAGCCTATCTACTTCAATTTTTGGCCAAACGAGGTGCCGAAAAAGCCCAACTAGGGGTTTTTGGACGTTCTGAAGCCATTGGAGCAGTCTATTTGGAATTTTGAGCATTTTAAAGAGAATTTTTGAGCACTTTGAGCAAATAATACAAATGATTCATTGGAAGCTGGACCAAGAGATGTAGCCCAAGAGAGGGGTGAACTCCTTTGCCATTTGTTGTGTTATGTGTTTTCTGTTCACTGATTATGATACTGTTTATATGCATCTTGAATGAGTAAATCCTATTAAATTTGTGTTGCAAAGTTGATCCATTTTCATTTTAACACATAAATTTTACTTGCAAATATTTTCAAGAATACAAGTC
>JZKD02S1673854.1:965395-994232 GCA_000966675.3 Picea glauca
TGAGAGCATGGCTATGACTAGATACCTAATGTATAAGAACAAGTTAAACAACATGGAAGACAAGAGGCTTCCTAAAATTTCTTCAAAATCGAGTCATAACCACCATTGACTCAAGTGAGGATGGCATAGAGATGCCCGGTCTTGGCTAAACTATTGGGGAATCATGGAAGACACCATTTTTCAGAATAAATATACTATTAAAAATAACGTCAAATCAAAATTTAAGGAGAAAATGTGGTGTGGTAAAGAGTTAGAGGAAAAAAGAAAATTAAGGTATTATAAGGATGTAATCAACCCTAATCTAGAAGATCAAAATTATCTATTTGTTTTTCCAAGTTTAAAGAAAAAAATAAGCATTGCTAAGATAAGAACAAATTCTCACGAGATCCATAGTGAAAGTGAGTGTTGGTCAATCCCTAAAATGCCATGGGATTGAAGAGTGTGTCACCTTTGTGACACTAAAAAGGTTGAAGATGAAAAATACTTTCTCTTAGATTGTCCAACCTATACACATATTAGATCTCATTTTCAAAATATTTGTCACACTACCAACCTTCCTAACCTCTTAACTCAACAAAAGTAGGGTGATTTTGGAAAGCTTCTCTTAATGCTTTTCGAACACATAAACAAAATTCTAAAGAATTGCAAGTAATCACTTACCCTCTTAAGGTCCGATAGACCAATTCGGTTTTAGTGGACATTAATCATCATCATCATCATCATATAAATAAATTAATAAATAAATAATTCTAATAAAAAGTTAAAATAATAAACTACTTATATATATATATATATATATATATATATATATAACATTAAAATAATTAGAATAATAAACTATTTATTTTTATTATATATTTATGTAATTTTAAAAAAATCTTTTTAATGTAATGGTATATAAAAAATAAATTATTCATTTTTTTAATTATTTGGTATTATATATAATGATGATGATGATTATTATTAACGTCCACTAAGACCGAATTGGTCTATCGGACCTTAAGAGGGTAAGTGATTACTTGTGATTCTTTAGAATTTTGCTTCTGTGCTCGAAAAACATTAAGAGAAGCTTTCCAAGATCACCATACTTTTGTTGAGTTAAGATGTTAGGAAGGTTGGTAGTGTGATAAATATTTTGAAAATGAGATCTAATATGGGTATAGGCTGGACAATCTAAGAGAAAGTACTTTTCATCTTCAAACTTCTTAGTGTCACAAAGGTGACACACTCTTTCATCCCATGGCATTTTAGGAATTGACCAACATCCAGTTTCACTATGGAGCTAATAATAATTATGATGATGATGATTATTAACGTCCACTAAGATCGAATTGATCTATCAGACCTTATGTGCTCGAAAATCATTAAGAGAAGGTAATAAAAATCTATTTTTAAGGTCACTGGACACCAAATTGGTGTATGAGATGTATGAGACACCCTTGTTTGTGGGAGGTATACATACCCTTACCCCTCTGGATTTGAACTTGTGACCTATTAGGAGGAAACGCATGTTCTTAACCATTAAGCCCACTATGGAAAAAAAAGTTAAGTTTTTTTAAAGGTAAAGCAATTTAAAATCATGAGGTGGAGCCTGAGATTTGACCCATGACCTTTTCTTTGTAATACACAACTGCTCAAACTAATCCACTAAACTCACACAATCTTTGAAAGAGTAAGAATATATATATATATATATATATCTATATCTATCTATCTATCTATCTATCTATCTATCTATCTATCTATCTATATATATATATATATATATATATATATATATATATATATATAAACTTGACAAGATTTTTTTAGACACCACCCAAGCCTAGCCTGCCTACTACCACTATAACTGTTGGAGAAATTGTACACACGACAAACACAATTCTTTGGGTAAGGGAGGAATTAGAACCTGGGTTGAGCCGCCCTATATATTCTTTGGTTAAGGGAGGAAGTAGAACCTCGGTTGAGCCACCCTATATTTCTTATTTGGATGCCTTATTGTATAGGACAACTCAGTCAAACCCTAATGGGCCTTGGAATATAAATAATAATAATCTAATTGAAGGTAACTACCAAGCCAAGCTAGACACCAAATCGGCTTATGAGACCCACTTGTTTGTGGGACAAGGGACCCCTCCCATAATCATTTGACTACTAAAGTCTATATATATTATATTTTTTTTGCAGGAGTTGCGACCTCTAGATGGTATGGGAAAAAGTAAGACAATAGCTCTTAAGCTCAAAGCAGTTAAATACTGCCTTATTGATAGAGTCTTATACTGGAAAGATCCTCTAGGAGTGCTTTTGAGATGTTTATACCCACAAGAAGCCCAAAGGATTATGTTCGACTTTCATGACAACCTATGTGGGGGACATCGATCACGGAGAACCACACCCTATAAAATTCTCAGGGCTGGGTATTTCTGGACTACTTTATTTGTCGATGTCTGCGCAAAAATTAGGGCTTGTGTTAAATGTCAAAAAATCTCTGAAAAGCAGCAGCTCAAGTCTTTTCCATTGAAGCTTGTGGTTGCTTCAGGACCCTTTCAGCAGTGGGGCCTAGATTTTATTGGGGAGATTCATCCCACCTCAAGTGGCCAACACAGGTGGATCTTGACTGCCACTAATTACTTTACCAAGTGGATAGAAGCAATCCCCACAAGGAGTTCTTCTCACAAGGTAATCATTGGTTTTATGGAGGATATTATAGAAAGGTTTGGTTGTCCGAAAAGAATTTTCACTAATAACACTACATCCTTTAAGGTTGAACCATTGATCAATTTTTGTGAACAATTTGGAATTTCATTGATTCACTCAACTCCTTACTACCCCCAAGGGAATGGACTAGCATAGTCCTCTAACAAGAGCCTTATAAAAATCATCAAAAGACTGATAGAGGACAAAAAGAAATCATGGGATTCAAAACTCAAATTTTCTCTATGGGTTGACAGAGTGACAACAAAGAGATCTCTTGGTGTCTCTCCTTTTCAACTTGTGTATGGAGTTGAGGCCATCCTTTCTTCTTAGATCACCTTGCTAGTAGAAAAAATATTCCAAGACTACCAAGGGGAGCCTAATGATATGACCAGAAGAATGCAACAACTAGTAGAAGTGCAACGGACTAGGGAGTAGATACTGGACAGAGCACATGAACATCAACATAAGATCAAGCAATATTTTGACAGAAAGGTAAGAAAAGAGGCTTTCTATCTGGGAGACCTAGTACTGAAATGGGATGCTCCCAAACAGGACAAGGGCAAGCACAGTAAATTTGAGGCCTTGTGGATTGGGGCCTTCAAAATCTCTAAGGTATTCCCAAATAATACTTGGAGGTTGTGGAATATGGAGGGATCTAAAGTTTTTGGTGGCCCTGTAAATGGGCACTTTTTGAAGAAATATTTTGTTTAGGCCATGACCGACATTCCACCACTGTAAATACCACTCTTGTTTTGTTTTGATTTTTAGTTTTTCATTTTCAATAAGAGACCCCATAACCCAAATCTAAGGCACTGGAGTTGTGTGTTCTTGGCATCTCACAGGGAGCATGCCATCCCCTGTGGAGCCAAATGTTATCACACAAACTTGTCAGAGTTTTGTGGGTTTGTGTTTTCTACCTAAGTTAGTAGTTTTTCTCTATATTTCTCCTTTTCGTCGACCAAATATTAAGTTTTTCCCCTTTTGGCTGGTAGTTTGCTCTGTGTTTTTCCTTGATCATTTGAGCAACCTTTTGTTTTGTGTATTCCTACCTAAGAAGTCTCAACCCCAAGATTTTTTTTTTCTCTGAGGTTAATCACTTCCCTTTCTACCTCTATCAATGATCCTTTTGGTTTCCCGAGCCCTCAGACAATCCCCTGATTTTTTTCTTACACAGGCCGCATCCATAACCACAAAGTGCAACACTTAGAGCAGTCTAATATGGACTCGATTAAAGTGAGCGAGCAAGATCAGTTTTCAGTGGCTGAGATTCAAGGTGGAGTTCAGACCGTTGATTCACGAGTATTCGAAATCTGAAAGTTGCCCGAAGTTTAAAGGCAGGGCAAAGGCCTGAGATCTAAGGTCAGGCAAAGATTTAATCTGGTCCATAGATCTCATTCAGAGATATCAACGGTGAATAACACTCGCGGGAATAAGGAGTTCGGAACATGGTTAAAGTTGTTCATCAAAGCCTTGAACTCCCGAAACCCGAAATCAGCGTAGGCCATCTGATCCAGTAGGACGCATGGCATTAGATCTGAACTGCGGAGGAAGTCAATTTGGGAAAATGAAGTGAGAAAATGCGAAATCTTGCCAAGTCCTGGAATACCGATATTTATGTGGGTTGTCCGATTCAAAGGGACGCGTGGAACCAGATCTGAGAAGTCGTGATTTTGTGACTCGGGGACTTTTGCATACAGCGCGACGCAGGTTCGCGAAACATGAAATCGCAAAGTGCCCAGGAGTTGAGCCTATGGTCATAGCCCGAGGTTCCATAGAGCAATGGAAAGTAGTTGCGTCAAAGTCCGAAAACTCTTGCATTGGTCACGGAAAAATATTTGTGTGGCCTCGAGATGCCAGGATTGACTCGAAGAAATCAGGAGGTGACTTCTGGAACATTCATGGGTTTCAGGCCTCGTCCCAACCCCTATGAAATTAGTTAATGGAAATGGGGGAGGTGGTTGAAACCTCGTTTCACCCCATAAATGGAGAGCATGGAAAAGTTGGCCATGGAGGCAAATTGTCAGCCCTATCAACGGATTCTCCTGCAAGCCCATGTTAACCTGCGCTTGCATCTGATAGAAGAGTGCCTACACAGTCTAACAGAGAAGATGCAGACATAAAGCTTTGATTGTAATGGTTTGGTCACACTCCTGGTGGTGGCGAGGTGTTTTGAGTATAAATAGTTATTTTTGATATTTTGTTATGGTCGATGGTAGAGATAAGCTTCATATTGTAAAGTTTTAATGAAGCCTCTGGTTCTCTGGTTATGTGTTTCCATTTGAGACTTCTTGTTTAATGAAAAACAACTTTCTTTACATCTCTATTGCTTCTGATACTTAAGACTCGGGCAGGGAGGATCCAGTCGAGTTGTTGTAACTGTATTGTGATGTATGTTTGATTGCAGTATTGTTATATCATTTTCATCTTCTTGAAGTTTTGGATCCAAGAGGATCTTGTATTCGAAGCTTTTCCTCCTTGGGCTGCTAGAAGATAGGATGTCCATAGCAGACCTTTACATTTTCTCCCCAAGTTCTTCCCCTTGCTCACCCTTGCTTCAACCTACTATCTGAAGTTAGATCAAGACCTCATCTGCCTATGCATGCCAGCCCAGTTTTCTGAGTTAAAGAAATATCATCCTAAGTTTGCATCCATTAGGACCCCCTTAAATTTATTCATTGTGACGTAAAATCTTATGGGTATTGGGCTTATCTCTGCTGCAATCCAGAGGTGACTTCTAGTGCTAATAGGTTGGTCAGAGGGTTATTATATCAATACAAAGGTAAAGTTGGGTTGGTAGAATGATATGGATTAGGGCCCTGCTTGGCTGATTGTACACTAATGACAGACCAGTGAAATAATAGAAAACAGAGGGAAACAACAAACTACTCACTGAATAATTTGTTGCAAGAAGTTAAATACTTAAAATATCATTTCAAGACATCAAACATGTATCAAAACACAATAACTCCCACAGGTTGCAGAAAACAAATCTTCACCAAAGCATTAGTTGTTTGACAGGTTGCATATCAGTAAAAATAAGTCATACAATAGCTGAAAGGAAATGAAATGTACGTTGCACAAATAAAAAACTGTATTCAAGATAACAATGAAAACACATGAAGAGTTTAACGAAACACTGTCATCAAGAGTATGTTCTCTGGGTAGAGATATTTAATCCATGCATAAAATGGGTCCAACCAGTTTGTTGTATTATTATTCCTTCCTCAAAAAATCCGACCTTTACAATATCCAAAAACTAACTATTTAAAAGAGTTGTAGATGCTCTCGTCCTTGGGGACTGAGACCTCAATTTAGGGAACTGTTCGTAAAAAAAATAATTAACTTCACTAAGACACTGGACTTAATCAGCAAGAGTGGTTCTTATCACACATAGAAGACCACTCTGGCATCTAATCTGGGAAAATGTTGGACTTAATCAAATAAAACTACTATTGTCTCTACGACAGAACCGATGCATGTGTTGGAGGAACTGAGTGGCCGAATATAGGCCTTAGAGTGATAGAACAGATCTCTGTGTTGAATGACGAAATGTCTGTGAGCTGTTGGATTCCACTGAAGATAACCAGTTGCATGAGCAAAGTTTGTTGCAATGTTTCTGGAACCAATCTGTGTCAACCTATGATTGAGACTTAGCTCTTTGTCTATGCCTGAGCTTTCAAAAGCCAAGCACATTCTGTATTGACCCTGTCAGATGCCATATGCACCTATGAAGTAGCTTCACTAGAATGGTTGTCGGCTCATCGGGCATGAGGGGAGACGGGGAGGTGAGCATCCAATCGGGAGACAAGACGAATAGACGCAAGGGTAGATGATATGTTAAGACATATGGAATAGTGAGAGGAGGTGTGAGTAGGTTGGGAAGTGAGTGGAGAACAGGTGGTGAAAGGCGAGAGGAGGCAGTATTGAAAAACAAATCGGGAGGAACTCGGAGGGGGGTACATGGTAAGCGAATTAGAGAGGGGGGGGTTCGAGTTCTTAAGGAGTCGCCATGTTAGGTAGGGCCCGCAGTTGGAAAACTACTTACTCGGACCCCCCCCCAACCATTAAAGGTAGAATGGTCGGGGGGTTCGAGTTGCGATAAGGACCATTGATCTGGAGAGGTGGGCCATCGCCGATGGAGATCAGCGTGGGGGTTAACGAAGGACAAGTGTCAGGTGGTGAGAGGAGCGAGAGTAGTGAGTGGATGAGTGGAGGTGATGTGGAGGTGACGCGATGATATGATGTCATTCAAGAACATGATTGTGGGATCTGTTAAGGGCGGTTTGGATTCAAACCACCTTTGGGCCCACAATCCACCACAAGCAGCCACGTACCCTTCCAAAAATACCATGGTTCCAATTGCACGACCGCTTAGGAAAATTAATGCTCGAGCAATTTGTGTCCCCGCAATGAACTATAGTCTTCGATCTGATTACGATCCGAGATCTGGGTGACATTTACCTGATGCGAGGATCGATGACTCTCATTGAACTGGGATAAATGGTTCGAATTCACTTTGAACTTTCGAGCTTCGGGTGTTTTGAATGTGAAACATGAAACATCTCCCTGAGGAAAACTGTCGAAGTGGTTGATCTGCTTCCATGTGTCCCTATGAATGAATGGTCCAGATTCACTTTAGACTTTCGGGCTTCGGGTGTTTTGAATGTGAAACATGAAACATCTCCCAGAGGAAAACCATCGAAGTGGTTGATCTGCTTCCACGTGTTGTGACCGACAAATGGTGCAGATTCTCTTTTGAAATCTGGGCTTCGGGACTTCAGGAGTTTATGAATGTTAAGCTCGGATAACTCCCAAAGGAAAATCGTCAAAGAGACGTGTTAGGATCTCGGGACTTTGACTCTTCAGGTCTTTGGCATTCAGGTCTTCGGAAACTTAGTACTTCAAACTTGATATTAAAACCCGCACAATTCTGGATCCTGAATGGACAAGAGTCGTTGATCTATGATTTTCTTGGTGGATCTTTACCGTTGAAAGTTTACATGTTTTTTCCCACAGTCTGAGCCCAAAATTTGCTTCTCTGGATTGTTGCGTCGTGTGCATGGGCATTTCCTGCGCATAGAAAAGGCTTGGTAGACCTACGGTGAGCCCAATACATGATGACAAGCATTCCAAAACAAATATGGCATGTATTTTATCCTCCCATAGAATTAGAAACAGAAATGCATGAAGACTCAAAAAATGAATAAGGGCCAAGACACTCAGTAGTGGGAAACTAACTTAACCAACCAGAAAAATGAAAAATTGATGACGGCATAGGGAAAAAGAGGATAGGGAGGGGATACGGACCTAGGTTACAACATTGGCTCCAACTGGGGATAGCTTGTCCCTGTGAGGTGCTAAGAAATATATATTGATGCCTTGAGATTAGATCATTTCTCTTACCTTTCATCATTTATCATCATTTTTGTATGTCAGCCCTATGTATTTGCTACTGTCCCTCAACCATGCATTTTATTGAATTAAAAACTGAAACTACACCTAGTGCCTTGTTGGGCTATGGATTCTTTATTCACACACAACTAACTAATCAAAAGAAATAATAAAGGAAAGCATCTATGGTACAAGAGGGACCTTCCCCCATTCTCAAACAAAATAGTGTTTCAAGAAGCGCCCATTTACTGGGCCTCCAAAGATCTCTGTATCATCTAGATTTTGCAGGATGAACGTGTTTTTGTCCAGAACTTAAATTACCTTAAAAGGTCCAAGCCAGAGTTTGTCGAATTTACCATGCTTGGACTTTTCGTCCCTTCTCGCATCCCACCTCAAAACCAGGTCACCTTCCTAAAAAATATATTTCTTGGTTTTCTTATCAACGACTCCTTTTATCTTATTCTGGTATGCTTCTGTCCTCTGATCTAGTGCTTCTCTTCTCTGCTGAACTTCTGTAATCTAAAATATTCTCCTTTGGATATCATTGGGTTCCTCAATGTCCTCCTGCAAGAATTTCAGGACTGGTATACTGAGCTGAGTAGGAAAAACATCATCTATGCCATAAACAATCTGGAATGGTGAGGTTCCTAGAGACTTCTTAGTGTTGATCCTGTCATCCCATAGGGCATATTTGAGTTTAGAGTCCCAGGATTTCTTTCTTTCAGTCAACAAATTTTTAATGATCCTGATGAGAGTCTTGTTTGATGATTCTGACATGCCATTTCCCTGAGGGTAATAGGGTGTGGAATGTGTCAAGGAAATGTTGTGACTTCCACAGAAGTCAATCATGCCCAAGCATTGCTTGTTACAAGCTTACTGGGGCAACCAAATCTGGAAAAAATATTAGTTTCCAGGAAATTCATGATTACCTTGTCAGTGGCATTCCTGGTGGGCACAACCTCAATCCATTTGGTGAAGTAGTCGGTGGCAGTGAGGATCAACTTGTTGTCCACTAGAGGGTGGATTTATTTCTCCTATGAAGTCTAACCCCCATTGCTGAAACATACTACTGGCTTTGATAGGTTTCAGGGGAAATTATAGTAACTTATGTTTCCCTACAAACATCTGACATTTATTGCAGACTCTAACAGTGGCAAACACATTAGAGAAAAGGGTGGGCCAATAGTATCCTGCCCTAAGGATCTTGAGCATTGTGTCCTTCCAATGCTGGTTCCCTGCACACACTCCTTTGTGCATTTCTTCTATGACTTGTTTAGCTTCATCTTCATCAAGGCATTTTAACACAATGCCAGCGGGATCCCTCCAATACAAGCTCTGGTTTGAAATGAAAAATTTGATGGCTTTGAACTTGAGAGACCTATCCTTTGTCTTCTTCACATCTGGTGGACATTCAAAATGTTGTAGAAAATAGATGATGTTTTTATACCAAGGTGAAGAGGAATATTTTTCAAATACATGTAAGTTGTCTAGTCTAGGCTGTATGATGGGTGCATCTGATTGGGTGAAGATTTGATGCAACTCTAGCACCTTGCAGTTTGATTCTGATAGCAATTTTTCCAGTCCCCTCCCATTTATTAGCTTGGTGGGATTTATGTTAGAATCATACTCCAACAACTTGACAATCCATTTTCCTCTCTTCCCCTCGTTGTTTGGCTGGACCAGAATCTCTTTGACACTGTTGCTAGGAACAATGGTCGTTATGCTAGACTGTAGCATGTAAACCCTGAAGGCATTTAGTGCTTTGACCAGTGCATAAGCCTGCTTCTCTAATATATCATACTTGAGCTCAACATCTTGGAGGGCTCTGTTGAAAAAGGCTATTGTCTCATGCCCTTCCTCGTTTTTCTGCATCAGTACAACAAAAAAAAATTTCTCTGAGGCAAAGGAAAAGATGAAGAAATCTTTGGTATAGTTAGGGCTAGCCAATACAGGTGCTTCGACTAAATCTTGCTTGATTGTTTGGAAAGATGATTTTTCCTCCGAGGACCATTTTATCACATAATCTTTCTTCAACATGTTAGTAATAGGCTTCAGAATTTCAGCAAAATTTGGCACAAAACATCTGAGGAAGTTTATCTTACCAATAAAATATTGGACAACCTTTTTGTTTCTGGGGATCTCGATTTGTTGAATGGCACAAACCCTCTTTGGATCATTTTTTATGCCTCCCGCTGATATGATGTGGCCTAGGAGCTTTCCTTCCGGCATGGCAAAGTGAGACTTACTAGGATTGAGAGATATCCCATACCTCCTGCATTTCTTGAAAACCTACTCCAAATGCTGCAAATGTTCATCATCAGTCTTGGAGAAAATGGTAATGTCATCCAAGTATATGACCATACATTTTTCCTTTCCCCCCACGAAAGAAATTTCCATGGCCCTCTGAAAAGTGGCCCATGTGTTCATGATCCCAAAGGGCATCTTGTCATACATGAATGTCTCCCATGGGGTGGTGAATGTTGTTTTTTCTTTGTCTTCCTCACAAACTGTTATCTGGTTATAACCAGAGTATCCATCAAACAAGGAAATTCTATGTGCACCTACCACCCTCTGTAAAATATGATCCATCTTGGGGAGGGGGTAATTTTCCTTCAAAGAACACCTGTTTAGTTTTATGAAATCAACACATAAGCATATCTCCCCACTCTTCCTCCTTACAAGCACTAAGTTGGCCACCCAATTTGAATACCTCAATGGTACACTAATATTGGAATCCAACATCCTTTTTAGCTCTCTCTCAATTATATACATTAACATGGGATTAAATTGTCTAATATTCTATCTGAATGTCTTGGAGCTAGTTTTTAGAGGGATCTTGTGCTGGATGATGTCAATATCAAATGTCTTCAAATATTCATAGGACCATGCAAAAGTATCAACAAACTTTTTAATGAGACCGACATACCTGTCTTTTTATTCTACAACTAATGCTTTGGACAGATTGATGGTCTTGGGATTCGCAGCGGTCCCAATATTGCACTCTATCACATCCTCTTCTTGATTCTTCATGGAAATTCCTTTGTAAACATCATTGTTGCCGAAAGATATTTCCAATGGTACTAGTCCTCTCAGAATGTGATTGGTTTTCAACTCCACAATATCATGACCAACCACTGTCTTCAGCAGATCAAAGGATTGTTGATCTTCTAATTTCTCATTTTTATCTTCTTGACTTTCTTGATCAATTGCGATATTGGAGAATTCATCAATGGTGGGTAGAAATCTCTACAGCTCTAAATCATCACTAAAGACTTGTCAGTGCTTTATGTTGTCTGGTATGGTTGTTCTATGTTTGACTTACACCTGATATTTAATATTTGGGCCAATGAGCAGCCTGAACGAGCTGGCAGATAAGGCCAAAGAATCAACCTTCTGATTCTATTCTCTGGGAATGAAAGAAATGTTAAATGCTAGAAATAACGTATCAATCAGATCACATACCTCGTTTATGTACTACTTGAGCCTCTATTTCTTAGTTTGATAGATATTTCTCACTTGATTGATGGCCAACTCATTATAACCAAAAACTGCTAAACAATCAATGGCCATGTCTTTGGAAACCCTCAATCCTAATACCAGAGCTTCATATTCTGCTATATTTTCAATAGTCTCGAACTTCAGCTTATAAGAGAGGGTTATTACTTCTTCTGAAGGGGAAATAAGAAAAATACCTGCACAAAATCCTTCTTTTGATGAAGAGCCATCGAAATACATCTTCCACACCTTGTTTTGTTGACCATTCATTGATTGATCTATGTGTTGGTTGACTGATATTTCAAGTTCATCATCATCTAAATGAAAAACAGATGAACCAATCCCATCCTCAACAGCGTAAATGAGGTGACTTCTTGGGTTCTGATGATCACTGACAATGTAGGCTAACCTTAACTCTCTATATAGCCTCCTATGCTCACCACCAAACACAAGAATGGTGGCATATGTGAGGTCCATTTGCAATGATCCTCCAACCTTCTTAGCCCAAGTTCTGGATAAGATCATGCCAAACTTTGGGGGGATGTCGGTCACCACAATGTCCATCACTACACTCTTCATGGGTAATTGTGCTAGAGAAACCACCATATCCTTTATCAATCCCAGGCATTTTACTTTCTTAGAATCAAAGGAATACGGGTCTTGGTAAGGCTTGGTAATCTCCAGACCTATTTCTTCCATAACGACTTTGGGCATGACATTGTGAGAGGCTCTTGAGTCCATAAGACAGTTGTGAAGGATCTTATCATGGAAATTTAGAGATATATAGAAAGGAGGATAAGCATCAGAGCCATGCCTAATGTGTGGACCCATAGTAATGGTTGGTTTTTCATCCTGTAGACTAATGACATCGAAAGATACACTAGAAGGATTTGGTTGTAGAACTTTCATGATGGATTTCTTGAAAGGTTCATTTTTTAACAATTCTGTCAAAGGGACAGGAATCTTGATTTTTCTCATCTCATGTTCCAGGATGAAAGAGTTTGGTGGCTTATTATCTTCCTCTGTTTTAGGGGCAAGAGGTTTTGATAGTGGAGATGAATGATTTTTAGATGGCATACCTTTATTTGGATTTGGCTTGGGAGGAGCTTCTACTTGTTTTCTTTGATAAGAGGTAGTGGATTTAGAAGCTCCATTTCTCGTCCTCAAATCGTATTTCTTCTTGGGTTGACCTTGAATAAATCCCTCTTCCCCTATATGATCATCAAATTGATTTGACAATTGTGCTACCTCATATTCTTGCTGTGTTAAATGACTGGTATAATAATATGTCTCAATGAAAAGTACAACAATATCGTCCACAACATCATTGTCTGCTTCTATCTCCTCAATATGATTATTTTGGAAAGGGGGCACCACCCTTTGATCATAAACATTTCTCCTTTCTATCTGCATTACTTGAGGAGCATCATTAGTCCTTCTGAATTGGTTCTGATTTCTATTACCAACCCCTTGAAAAGTCCTGTTTGGCTCTTTGGATTCCCATTTTAGATTAGTTATCTTAGAATTCATATCCTTCAAAGTATTGGTCATATCCTCAAGTTCAGGATCAGATGTAGCTGGGTCAGAGGAGGTAGGGGCATCCTCTCTCTGTTTTTTATTCTCTTTATCAGATCTAGTCTTTAATCTGTCTGATGCCAAAATATTAGATTCAACTTCGATGGTTGCTTCCTGCATGGATAACAGCGTGGTTGATCTTCTCTCTCTTAGGAGGAGGGAGAAATCTCCATAAAATGCATTAGCATAAGTGATCTTGGTAGAGGCCTCCGTTGGATTGATTTCGTCTAGGATTCTACCATACATTTTATTGAATCTCTGGGTGAAGTCTTAAATAGATTCACCAATTTTTCTCTTTAGAGCCCCAAATTCAGTGATGTAATAGAGATAATCTCTCCTATATCCCCATGGCTTTATGAAAGCTTCATTTAACGCCTCTATATCGGCAATGGAGGCTGGAGGAAGAGTTCTGAACCATTTTCTGACATCCCCATCCAAACTTTGTACAAACAACCTCATCCACACATCTGAATAATCAATGTTAAAATTTTCTGCAAAACTATAAAAGGCTACCATATGTTCTTTAGCAGTTATTTCACCTTCCCCATTATATATTAGCAGATATTTCATGTAATTTGTGGTTGGGAGTGCATGTAAAACTACAGGTAGCACTAAGGGTGGATATCTGGCAGCAATTATGACATCCATCCTATTAACGACCATGGCTTGAACAATAGGAATCTACAAATTTATGGGAGATATGGGGGGGGTTGCAGGACTGGATGATGAAGTGGAATTAGGAGTAGTAGATGTTTAAGTTTCTTTGGAAATATGATTCTCAAGGCTAGAAAATTCAAGGTGCTCGTGATGATGGTTCGAAGTATTCTCTTGGTGTGCAACTTTTCCCTTGAGGGGGGAAGTGTATCTCTGAGCTACAGTGGATTTCCTTAGTTGCCTTTCTAGTTTTGACCCTATTGTATTATTCTCAGGGTTAGAATCAACCTTCTTGGCTTTGTTTTTTTCATATTTGGATTTATTGAATCCTTTTCTGGGCGTTAGTATTTCTTTTTTAAATTTTACTCAGTGAAGTCGCTAGGTGAAAGATGGAAGTTTGTCTATGTCTGATCTTTGTTCACCATCAAAGGTCAGAGTTGATCAATTGTCGTTCTCCCAGGAAAAGATATTTCGTTACTCCGTTCCCCGACAACGACGCCAGAAGATATTGATCCTAAGGTCTGCACCTGACTGCTAAAGGGAAAAGCTAGGCCACCTATAAGTTTAGAATGATTGTTTCTTTTAACTCTTTTGTTGGGTTGGTCAGAGGGTTATTATATCAAGACAAAGGCAAGGTTGGGTTGGTAGAATGATATGGATGAGGGCCCTCCTTGGCTGATGGCACACTAATGACAGACCAGTGAAATAATAGAAAACAGAGGGAAACAACAAAATACTCAATGAATAATCTGTTGGAAAAAGTTTAATACTTAAAATATCATTTCAAGACTTCAAACATGTATCAAAACACAATACCTCCCACAGGTTGTAGAAAAAAAATCTTCACCAAAGCATTAGATGTTTGATAGGTTGCATATCAGTAAAAATAAGTCATACAATAGCTGAAAGGAAATGAATTGTATGTTGCACAAATCAAAAACTGTATTCAATATAAGAATGATAACACATGAAGAGTTGAAAGAAACACTGTCATCAAGATTATGTTCACGAGGTAGAGAGATTTAATCCATGTACAAAACGGGTGCAACCAGTCTGTTGTATTGTTATTCCTTCCTCAAAAAATCCAACCTTTACAATATCCAAAGACTAACTATTTAAAAGAGTTGCAGAGGCTCTCGTCCTTGGGGACTGAGACCTCAATTTAGGGAACTATTCGTAAAACAAATAATTAACTTCACTAAGAAACTGGACTTAATGAGAAAGAGTAGTTCTTATCACACACAAAAGACCACTCTTGCATCTAATCTAGGAAAATGTTGGACTTAATAAAATAAAACTACCATTGTCTCTATGACAGAACTGATGCATGTGTTGAGGAACTTAGTTTTTGAAAATAGGCCTCGAAGTGACAAAGCAGAGCTCTGTGTTGAACAACGACATGTTTGTGAGCTGTTGGATTCCACTGGAGATAACTAGTTGCATGAGTAGAGTTTGTTGCAGTGTTTCTGGAACTAATCTGTGTCGACCTGTGACTGAGACTTAGCTCTATGTCTATGCCTGAGCTTTTGAAAGCCAAGTGCACTCTGTATTAACCCCATCATATGCCATCTATACCTATGAAGTAGCTTCGCTGGAATGGTTGTCGGCCCATCGGCATGAGGGGAGATGGGGAGGTGAGCATCCAATCGAGAGGCGAGATGAATGGATGCGAGGGTAGATGACGTGTGAAGACATATGG
Source organism: Picea glauca (assembly GCA_000966675.3). Lineage (NCBI taxonomy): Eukaryota > Viridiplantae > Streptophyta > Pinopsida > Pinales > Pinaceae > Picea > Picea glauca. The sequence continues at coordinate 980,907 of JZKD02S1673854.1, forward strand.
CATAGTGAGAGGAGGTGTGAGTAGGTTGGGAAGTGAGTGGAGAATAGGTGGTGAAAGGTGACAGGAGGCAGTATTGAAAAACAACCCGGGAGGCACTCGGAGGGGGGGGTAGGCAGTAAGAGAATTAGAGAGGGGGGAGTTTGAGTTCTTAAGGATCCACCACGTTAGGTAGGTCCCGCGGTGGGAAAAATACTTACTCGAACCCCCCCACCGTTAAAGGTAGAATGGTTGGGGGGGGCTCTGAGTTGCGATAAGGACCGTTGATCTGGAGAGGTGGGCCACCATCGATGGAGATCAGCGTGGGGGTTAATAGAGGACAAGTGTCGGGTGGTGAGAGGAGCGAGTGTAGTAAGTGGATGAGTGGAGGTGACGTGGTGATCTGATGTCATTCAAGAATGTGATTGCGGGTGCTGTTGAGGGTGGTTTGGATTCAGACTGCCTTTGGGACTGCAATCCACCACAAGTTGCCACGTACGCTTCCAAAAATACCATGGTTCCAATTGCAGGATCGCTTAGGAAAATTAGTGCTCGATTAGTTTGCATCCCCGCAATGAAATATAGTCGTCCATCTGATTATGATCTAAGATCTAGGTGACGTTTACCTGCTGCGAGGATCGACTGTTCTCGTTGACCTAGGATCAATGGTCCAGATTCACTTCGGACTTTTGGGATTTAGGTGTTTTGAATGTGAAACATGAAACATCTCCCGGAGGAAAACCGTCGAAGTGGTTGATCTACTTCCATGTGTCCCTATGGATGAACGATACATATTAACTTCAAACTTTCAGGCTTCGGGTGTTTTAAATTTGAAACATGAAACATATCTCGGAGGAAAACTGTCGAAGTGGTTGATCTGCTTCCACGTGTCATGACCGACGAACGGTCTAGATTCTCTTCGAAAATCGAGGCTTCGGGACTTCGGGAGTTTATGAATGTTAAGCTCGGAGAACTCCCAAAGGAAAATTGTCGAAGCGACGTGACAGGCTCTCGAGAATTCAGCTCTTTGGGTATTCGGCAACTCAGTACTTCGAAGTTGATATTAAAACTTGCGTGATTCAGGAACCCGAATGGACGAGAGTCATTGATCTATGATTTTCTTGGTGGATCTTTACTGTTGAAAGTTTACCTGTTTGTTCCCACAGTCTGAGCCCAAAATTTGTTGTTCTGGATTGTTGCGGCGTGTGCATGGGAATTTACTACGCATAGAAAAGGATTGGTAGATCTGCGGTGAGCCCAATACGTGATGACAAGCATTCTGAAAAAATCATGGCATGTATTTTATCCTCCCAGAGAAATAGAAACAAAAATGCGTGAAGACTCAAAAAACGAATAAGGGCCAAGACACTCAGTAGTGGGAAATTCACTTAACCAACTAGAAAAATGAAAAATTGATGAAGGAATAGGGAAAAAGAGAGGATATGTAGGGGATGCAGACCTAGGTTACAACATTGTCTCCAAGTGGGGATAGCTCGTCCCTGTGAGGTGCTAAGAACTGTAGATTTGTGCCTTGAGATTCAATAATTGATCTTACCTTTCATCACTTACCCTCGTTTCTGTCTGCCATCCCTGCGTATTTGTTACTGTCCCTTAGAAATGAATTTTATTGAATTGAAAACTGAAACTACACCCCAGTGCCTTATTGGGATATGGAGTCTTTATTCACACACAACTAACTAATCAAAATAAATAATAAAGGAAAGTCTCTATGGTACAATAGGGACCTTCCCCCATTCTCAAACAAAATAGTGTTTCAAGAAGCACCCATTTACTGGCCCTCCAAAGATCTCTGTATCATCTAGATTGTGCAGGATGAAAGTGTTGATGTCCAGAACTGCAATTACCTTAAAAGGGCCAAACCAGAGGTTGTTGATTTTACCATTCTTAGACTTGTCGTCCCTTCTGGCATCCCACCTCAAAACCAGGTCACCTTCCTGAAAAATCTCTTTCTTGGTTTTCTTATCAAAGGCTGCTTTGATCTTATTTTGGTATGCTTTTGTCCTCTGATCTAGTGCTTCTCTTCTCTGCTGAACTTCTATAATCTAAAAGATTCTCCTTTGGATGTCATTGGGTTCCTCAATGTCCTCCTGCAAGAATTTTAGGACTGGTATACTGAGCTGAGTAGGAAAAAAATTGTCTATGCCATAAACAAGATGGAATGGTGAGGTTCCTAGAGACTTCTTAGTGTTGATCATGTCAGCCCATAAGGCATATTTGAGTTTAGAGTCCCGGGATTTCTTGCTTTCAGTCAACAACTTTTTAATGATCCCGATGAGAGTCTTGTTTGATGATTCTGCCAGGCCATTTCCCTGAGGGTAATAGGGTGTGGAATGTGTCAAGGAAATGTTGTGACTACCACAGAAGTCAATCATGGATTTGGACTTCAATGCTTGGGCATTGTATGTTACAAGCTTACTGGAGCAACCAAATCTAGCAAAAATATTAGTTTCCAAGAAATTCATGATTACCTTGTCAGTGCCATTGTTGGTGGGAACAGCCTCAATCCATTTGGTGAAGTAGTCGGTGGCAGTGAGGATCCACTTGTGTTGTCCACTAGAGGGTGGATTTATTTCTCCTATGAAGTTTAACCCCCATTGTTGAAACAGACTATTGGCTTTGATAGGTTTCAGGGGTAGTGATAGTAACTTTTGTTTCCCTACAAACATATGACATTCATTGCAGGTTCTAACAGTGGAAAACACATCAGAGAAAAGGGTGGGTCAGTAGTATCCTGCCTTTAGGATCTTGAGCATTGTGGCATTCCAATGTTGGTGCCCTCCACACACTCCTCTGTGCATTTCAGTTGTGACTTGTTCAACTTCATCTCCATCAAGGAATTTTAATAGAATGCCAACAGGATCCTTCCAATACAAGCTCTGGTTTGAAATGTGTAACTTGATGGCTTTCAACTTGAGAGACCTGGCCTTTGTCTTCTTCACATCTAGTGGACATTCAAAATGTTGTAGAAAATAGATGATGTTTTTATACCAAGTTGAAGAGGAATATTTTTCAAATACCTATAAGTTGTCTTGTCCAGGCTGTATGATGGGTGCATATGATTGGGTGAAGATTTGATGCAACTCTAGCACCTTGCAATTTGATTCTGATAGCAATTTGGCTAGTCCTTTCCCCTTGATCATCTTGGTGGGATTTATGTGCAAATCATACTCCAACAGCTTGACAATCCATTTTCCTCTCTTCCCCTCATTGTCTGGCTGGACCAGAATCTCTTTGACACTGCTGCTAGGAACAAAGGCCGTTATGCTAGACTGTAGCACGTAAAACCTGAAGGCCTTGAGTGCTTTGATCAGTGCATAAGCCTACTTCTCTAATATATCATGCTTGATCTCAGCGTCTCGGAGGACTCTGCTGAAAAAGGTTATTGGTTTCTCATGCCCTTCCTCATTTTTTTGCAGCAGTACAACAACAATTGTTTTCTCTGAGGCAAAGGAAAAGATGAAGAAATATTTGGTATAGTCAGGGCTGGCCAATATAGGTGCTTCGAATAAAGCTTGCTTGATTGTTTGGAAAGATAATTTTTCCTCTGAGGACCATTTTATCACAACATACTTCTTTAACATGTTAGTAATAGGCTTTAGAATTTTAGAAAAATTTGGCACAAAACGTCAGAGGAAGTTTATCTTACCAATAAAATATTGGACAACCTTTTTGTTTCTGGGGATCTCGATTTGTTGAATGGAAAAAACCCTCTTTGGATCAATTTTTATGCCTCTCGTTGATATGATGTGGCCCATAAGATTTCCTTTTGGCATGGCAAAGTGAGAATTACTAGGATTGAGAGATATCCCATACCTCTTGCATTTCTTGAAAACCTACTCCAAATGTTGCAAATGTTCATCATCGGTCTTGGAGAAAATGGTAAAGTCATCCAAGTATATGACCATAAATTTGTCCTTTTCCCCCATGAAAGTAATGTCCATGGCCCTCTGAAAAGTGGCCCCTGCGTTCATGAGCCCAAAGGGCATATTGCCATACATGAATGTGCCCCATGGGGTGGTTAATGTTGTTTTTTATTTGTCTTCCTCACAAAATGCTATCTGGTTATAACCAGAGTATCCATCCAACAAGGAAATTTTGTGTACACTTGCCACCCTCTATAAAATATGATCCATCTTGGGGAGGGGGTAATTGTCCTTCAAAGAACACTTGTTTAGATTTTTGAAATCAACACATAAGCGTATCTCCCCACTATTCTTCCTTACAAGCACTAAGTTGGCCACCCAGTTTGAATACCTCAATGGTACAATAATCTTGGCATCCAACGTCCTTTTTAGATCTCTCTCAATTATATACATTAACATGGGATTAATTTGTCTAATCTTCTGTCTGAATGGCTTGGAGCCAGTTTTTGGAGGGATCTTGTGCTGGATAATGTTAGTATCAAATGTCTTCAAATATTCATAGGACCATACAAAAGTATCAACAAAATTTTTAATGAGACTGACATACCTGTGTTTTTGTTCTGTAGCTAATGCTTTGGACAACTTGATGGTCTTTGGATTCTCATTGGTTCCAATATTGCACTCTGTCACCTCCTCTTCTTGATTATTCATGGAAGTTCCTATGTAAACATCATTGTTGTCGAACAATCTTTCCAATGACACTAGTCCTCTTGGAATGTGATTGGTTTTTAGCTCCACAATATCATAACCAACCATTGTCTTCAGCAGATGAGAGGATTGTTGATCTTCTAATTTCTCATTTTCATCTTCTTGAATTTCTTGATCAATTGAGATATTGGATAATTCATCAATGGTGTGTAGAAATCTCTGCAGCTCTAAATCATCACTAAAGACCTGTCAGTGCTTTATGTTGTCTGGTATGGTTGTTCTATGTTTTATTTCCACCTGATATTTAATATTTGGGACAATGGGAGGCATGAATGTGTTGGTAGCTAAAGTAAGAGAATCGGCCTTCTGATTCTATTATTTGGGAATGAAAGAAATGTTAAATGCTAGAAATAAATTATTGATCAGATCCCAACCTCATTTATGTACTGCTTAAGCCTCTATTGCTTAGTTTGATAGATATTTCTCACTTGATTGATGACCAACTAAGAATCACGAAAAACTAATAAACAATCAATGGCCATGTCTTTGGCAGCCCTCAATCCCAATACCAGAGCTTCATATTCCTCTATATTTTTAATAGTCTGGAACTCAAGCTTATAAGAGAGGGTTATTACTTCTTCTGAAGGGGAAATAAGGAAAATACCTGCACCAGATCCTTCTTTTGATGAAGATCCATCAAAATAAATCTTCCACACCTTGTTTTGTTGATGAGTCATTGGCTGATCTCTATGTTGGCTGACTAATATTTCAGGTTCATCATCATCTAAATGAAAAATAGATGAACCAATCCCATCCTCAACAACGTAAATGGGGTGATTTCTTGGGTTCTGATGATCACTGACTATGTAGGCTAACCTTACCTCTCTCTATAGCCTCTTGTGCTCACCACCAAACATAGGAATGGTGGAATATGTGAGGTCCATTTGCAATGATCCTCCAACCTTCTTAGCCCAAGTTCTGGATAAGAGCATGCCAAACTTTGGGGGGATGTCGGCCACCACAATGTCCATCACTACACTCTTCATGGGTAATTATGCTAGAGAAACCACCATATCCTTTATCAATCCTAGGCATTGTACTTTCTTAGAATCAAAGGAATACAGGTCTTGGTAAGGCTTGGTAATCTCCAGACCTAGTTCTTCCATAAATACTTTGGGCATGACATTGTGAGAGGCTCCTGAGTCCATAAGACAGTTGTGCAAGATCTTATCATGGACATTCAGATATATATAGAAAGGAGGAGAAGCATCAGATCCATCCTCAATGTGTGGACACACAACAATGGATAGGTTTTCATCCTGTAGACTAATGAAATTGGAAGATACACTAGAAGGAGTTGGTTGCAGAACTTTCATGATGGATTTCTTGAAAGGTTCATTTTTTAACAATTCTGTCAAAGGGACAGGAATCTTGATTTTTCTCAGCTCATGTTCTAGGCTGAAAGAGTTTGGTGGCTTATCAACTTTCTTTGTTTAAGGGGAAAGAGGTTTTGATAGTGGAGATGATTGAGTTTTAGATGGCATACCTTTATTTGGATTTGTCTTGGGAGGAGCTTCCACTTGTTTTCTTTGATCAAAGGTAGTGGCTTTGGAAGCTCCATTTCTCTTCCTCGAATCATATTTCTTCTTGGGTTGACCTTGAATAACTCCCTCTTCCCCTATCTGATCATCAAATTGATTTGACAATTGTGCTACCTCATATTCTTGCTGTGTTAAATGACTGGTATAATAATCTGTTTCATTGAAAAGAACAACAGTATCGTCCACAACATCATTGTCTGCATCTATCTCCTCAATATGATTGTTTTGGAAAGGGGGCACCACCCTTTGATCATCGACATTTCTCCTTTCTCTCTGCATTACTTGAGGAGCATCATTAGGCCTTTTGAATTGGTTCTGATTTCTATTACCAGCCCCTTGAAAAGTTTTATTTGGTTGTTTGGATTCCCATTTTATCTTAGCTATCTGAGAAGTCGGATCCTTCAAATTATTGGTCATCTCCTCAAGTTGGGGATCAGATGTAGCTGGGTTAGAGGACTTAGGGGCATCCTCTCTCTATTTTTTATTCTCTTTATCAGATCTAGTATTTAATCTGTCTGATGCCAAAATAATAGATTCAACTTCGATGGCTGCTTCCTGCATGGATAACAACGTGGTTGATATTCTCTCTCTCAAGAGGAGGGAGAACTCTGCATCAAATGAATTAGTGTAAGTGATCTTGGAAGAGGCCTATGTTGGTTTGATTTCATCTGGGATTCTACCATACATTTTATTGAATCTCTTGGTGAAGTTTGAAATAGATTCACCATTTTTTTCTCTTTAGAGCCCCAAATTCAGTGATGTAATAGAGATAATCTCTCTTATCTCCCCATTGCTTTATGAAAGCTTCATCTAGTAATGGAGGTTGGAGAAAGACTTTTGAACCATTTTCTGACCTCCCCATCCAAACTTTGTACAAACAACCTCATCCACACATCTGAATAATCAATGTTAAAATTGTCTACAAAACTGTAAAAGGATACCAAATGTTCTTCAACAGTTATTTCACCTTCCCCCTTATATCTTGGCAGATATTTCATGTAATCTGTGGTTGGGAGTGCATGTAAAACTACAGGTAGCACTAAGGGTGCATATATTGCAGCAATTATGACATCCATCTTATTAACGGCCATGGCATGAACAATAGGAATCTGCAAATTTATTGGAGATACAGTTGTGGATGCAGGACTGGATGCTGAAGTGGAATTAGGAGTAGGATATGTCTGAGCCCCTTTGGAAATATGATTCTCAAGGCTAGAAAATTCAAGCTTCTTGTGATGATGGTTCGAAGTATTCTCTTGGTGTGCAACTTTTCCCTTGAGGGGGGAAGTGTATCTCTAAGCTACAGTGGATTTCCTTAGTTTCCTTTCTAGTTCAGAGCCTACTATGTTATTCTCAGGGTTAGAATTAGCCTTCTTGGCTTTGCTGTTTTTAGATTTGGATCTGTTGAATCCCTTTCTGGGCGCCAGTATTTCTTCTTTAAATTTTACTCAGTGAAGTCGTCAGGTGACAGATGACAGTCTTTCTATGTCTAATCTTTTTTCACCATCAAAGGTCAGAGCTGATCAATTTTCATTCTCCCAGAGAAAGATATTTCATTACTCCGTTCCTCGACAATGACGCCAGAAGATGTTGGTCCTAAGGTCTGCACCTAACTGCTAAAGGGAAAAGCTAGGCCACCTATCCATTTAGAATGATTGCTTCTTTTAAATATTTTATTGGGTTAGTCAAAGGGTTATTATATCAAGACAAAGGCAATGTTGGGTTGGTAGAATGATATGGATGAGGGCCCTCCTTGGCTGATGGCACACTAATGACAGACCAGTGAAATAATAGAAAACAGAGGGAAACAACAAACTACTCAATTAATAATCTGTTGCAAGAAGTTCAATACTTAAAATATCATTTCAAGACATCAAACATGTATCAAAACACAATAACTCCCACAGGTTGCAGAAAAAAAATCTTCACCAAAGCATTAGTTGTTTGACAAGTTGCATATCAGTAAAAATAAGTCATACAATAGTTGAAAGGAAATGAAATGTATGTTGCACAAATAAAAAACTATATTCAAGATAAGAATGAAAACACATGAAGAGTTGAACGAAACACGGTCATCAAGAGTATGTTCACCATGTAGAGAGCTTTAATCCATGTATAAAATGGGTCCAACCAGTCTGTTGTATTTCTATCCCTTCCTAAAAAAATCTGCCTTTACAATATCCAAAAACTAACTATTTAAAAGAGTTGTAGAGGCTCTCGTCCTTGGGGACTGAGACCTCAATTTAGGGAACTGTTCGTAAAACAAATAATTAACTTCACTAAGAAACTGGACTTAATCAACTAGAGTGGTTCTTATCACACACAGAAGACCACTCTTACATCTAATCTAGGAAAATGCTGGACTTAATCAAATAAAATTACTACTATCTCGGCGATAGAACTGATGCATGTGTTGGAGGAACTGAGTGGCCGAAAAATAGGCCTCGGAGTGACAGAGAAGAACTCTTTCTTGAACGATGACGTGTCTATGAGCTGTTGGAGTCCACTGGAGATAACCAACTGCATGAGCAGAGTTTGTTGCAACGTTTATGGAACTAATCTGCGTCTACCTGTGACTGAGACTTAGCTCTCTGTTTATGCCTGAGATTTCAAAAGCCAAGCACAGTCTGTATTGACCCCGTCAGATTCCATATGTACCTGTGAAGTAGCTTCACTGGAATGGTTGTCGGCCCATCGGGCATGAGGGGAGACAGGGAGGCGAGCATCCAATCAGGAGACAGGATGAATGGACGCAAGGGAATATGATGTGTGAATATAGATGGCATAGTGAGAGGAGGTGTGAGTAGGTTGGGAAGTGAGTGGAGAACATGTGGCGAAAGGCGAGAGGAGGAGGTATTGAAAAAAAACCTTGGAGGAACTGGGATGGGGGGGTAGGTGGTAAGCGGATTAGAGAGGGGGGGGGTCTGAGTTCTTGAGAAGCCTCCACGTTAGGTAGGGCCCGCGGTGGGAAAACTACTTACTCGGACCCCCTCCCCCCACCGTTAAAGGTAGAATGGTTGGGGGGGGGGGTCCGAGTTGTGATAAGGACCATTGATCTGGAGAGGAGGGCCACCACTGATGGAGATCAGCGTGGGGGTTAACGAAGGACAAGTGTTGGGTGGTGAGAGGAGTGAGAGTAGTGAGTGGATGAGTGGAGGTGATGCGGTGATTTGATGTCATTCAAGCACGTTATTGCAGGAGCTATTGAGGGTGGTTTGGATTCAGACCACCTTTGGGCCCTCAATCCACCGCAAGCTGCCATGTACCGTTCCAAAAATACCATGGTTCCAATTACAAGACCGCTTAGGAAAATTAACGCTCGAGCAGTTTTCGTCCCCACAATGAACTATAGTTGTCGATCTGATTACAGTCTGAGATCTGGGTGACATTTACCTGCTGCGAGGATCAATGGTTGTCGTTGACCTGGGATCAATGGTCTAGATTCACTTCAGAATTTTGGGCTTTGGGTGTTTTGAATGTGAAACATGAAACATCTCCCGGAGGAAAACCGTCGAAGTGGTTAATCTGCTTCCATGTGTCCCTATGGATGAATGGTCCAGATTCACTTCGGACTTTCGGGCTTTGGGTGTTTTGAATGTGAAACATGAAACATCTCCTAGAGGAAAATCGCCGAAGTGGTTGATCTGCTTCCACATGTTGTGACCGACGAACGATCCAGATTCTCGATCCAGATTCTCTTTGGAAATCCGGGCTTCGGGACTTCGGGAGTTTATGAATGTTAAGCTCAGAGAACTTTTGAAGGAAAATCATTGAAGCGACGTGTCAGGCTCTCAGGACTTCGACTCTTCAGGTCTTCGGCATTCGGGTCTTCAGAAACTGAGTACTTCGAACTTGATATTAAAACCCACACGATTCTAGAACCTGAATGGATGAGCGTCGTTGATCTATGATTTGCTTGGTGGATCTTTAACGTTGAAAGTTTACATGTATGTTCCCACAGTTTGAGCCCGAAATTTGCTTCTCTGGATTGTTGCGTCGTGTGCATGAGAATTTCCTGCACATAGAAAAGTCTTGGTAGACCTACAGTGAGCCCAATACATGATGACAAGCATTCTGAAACAAATATGGCATGTATTTTATCCTCCCAGAGAAATAGAAACAAAAATGCACGAAGACTCAAAAAATGAATAAGGGCCAAGACACTCAGTAGTGGGAAACTGACTTAACCAACTAGAAAAATGAAAAATTGATGGGGGCATAGGGAGAAAGAGAGGATAGGAAGGGGATGCAAACCTAGGTTACAACACCTCCCATCATGTTGTCATCCATTCATCCATATCAGGAGCTTTCACTCACATAGTCAACTATTCTCCGTACTTTCCTGTCATTGTATCTGAATCTGTATCCATAGCCATACTTGTTTGTGTAGCTGGTTAGCTGGGGAGCTGGATTGAAGAAGCAGGTTGTCAGGCCTGTGGGATATTGAAGAGGTGGGTTGTCAGGCCCGTGAGCAATTTCTCTCTGGGTGAGAGAATTGTTGGGAATTGATTTCTGGAAGGTGCTAAACTATAGCTACAGGGCTCTGAGAGTTCCTGTCTAGCCTATTGTTGAAGCCCGGAAAGGAAGTGGGGAAGCCAAAGGACTATTGAGTAGAGAAGGGGCACACTTCCTGGGGTGGGACAGGCATGTGGGGAATGAGAGATTGTAGGCTGTTAGTTTGAGTTGGCACCTGTGACAGAGTATTTCTTGTTGTCTATGAACCATTAGCCTGGTTAGGAATCCCTTTACCCGGGTGGAGTTTATTCCCAGCTCGGGGGTGACCCACTATTGAGAGTGATGAGAAGTGTGGTCTAACACTGGGAGGTTCGTGGAAGGTCTGCACGCAATTGGTGATATTCTTACCAAGATAAGTGTCAATTGTGTGATAAATTTACATGTTGCATTATTATTTACGTGTTTATTTTTATGGGTTTATCATACGTGTGGTTATAACTGTCTGTATATTTATGGGTATTTCCTATATATGCTGCATGTATATGTTTAATGTATTTTAGTGTGAATCCGTACATTTACAAATGTATTTGTCTGTTTACATTATATATATATATATATATCCGTAAGAGTTCTGTGTGTATATATTTTAATTGCATGTAGTTCGAAAAATTTATGTGGCATAGCTCAGTTGGATGCTAGGTATGTTACAATATGTTCCACAGAGAGAATGAAAGTGTTCTCTCGTGTAGCATGGCCCGAAATGGGTGGCCGGGGATGTTACACATTTTCTTCTTATCGTCGAACTACAAATGAATTCAACAAACTCCAAAATGCACTTTATCACAAAAATCCAAAATTTTTCTTTCGGTGGATTTTGAAATTCTTCTTCTCATCAGCAGATTCAAAAATTCTTCCTCTCATATGCAGATTGAAGAATTTGTCTTCAACAAACTCCATGAAAATTCCATCGATGAACTTCATTTTTCTTTAGTGAAGTTGATTTAACTTAAGAATCTTTTACTAAATCTGAGATGAATATGGACCGTTAATCTCAAGGTCAAATCTGATTTGGGTCGTTGATTCACCAAACTTCATGTTGTGACTCTTGACTCATGCCATCGTGGACCTTGTCAATGCATGTCAAGGGTACAATCCATGTCATCATTTATACAATCCATGTCATCATGAGTGAAACTCTACTACAACAAATGTTTCAAATCCATGTTGGTATTTGGCCCATACTAGTCTAATGTCAAAACCTTTACTCCAATACCAATTTGGGGCATATCCAACTCCCTTTCTGGGCTCATCACTAACCAAATTAATTTAAATCATCTCTGATATCATTTTAATACGAATGCATGCATGCAACATAATAAAAACTCTCATGCAACCATTGATAATTTAAAATTAGCAAATGAAAAATATTTAAACACACACAACATTGAAACATACAATACACATAATAAACACAATATTCCATCATAGCATTAAAACTGTAAAATAAGCAATGATAAAAAAAATTGTCTTTATCAATATTTACACAATTGGTTGTAGATGAAGGACATTCCACCCAACCATAAACTCTGTTGCTGCAATTCTCTCAACAACAGGTCACCTCCGAGCTGGGGCTATGAGTCCACAAGGAAAAGCATGCTCTTATGGCTAGCTAATGTCCACTATAACAACCTAATACCTAGTAAATTAATAGTGACATGAATCCTACAATAATTCCAACTGGTCGTCTCTCTTCCCCACCTGTCTACACAACCCAAGGGATGATATTCTCTTCTTTTCACTATAGTCCCTCAGACAAACTCCATCCCCTCTAAGGCTCCAACATAGATTAGAAAGGAATCTCTAAGTTGGGGGCTCTAGGAAATCCAACTGCAATATGAGTGCTCACAACAACCATTACACAAGATCTTGGGTTCTTTCTTAGCATAAATGTACTTACAGGCATGAAAATCTCATTTTCAACATAATTACCAACTTCATTAATATGTCTTCAATACCCAGTATGGATGCCCTACTTTTTTCCAACACTAAACTTTGTTTTTTCCTCACTTCTTGTTGTTCAAAAATCTCCTCTCTTCCCCACTCAAATTTCCTCTCTTCTCCCCCATACTTTCCTGACTCTCACACTTCCCCAAAATGATTGTACTTAGCCCATGTTGTCTCTCACTCAACCTTTTACATGTAATCAATGATTGAATGCTTGATAAGTCAAAGGGTTAATTGGCTAAATGATAAAATGATTTACGAAAAGACATGGGATTTTTAGGCATGTGGAATTCTCTCAAACCCCTATTTCATCCCTCTCTCTTGTGGAATCATAGCTTCCCATGAATTTGGTCCTTGTTTGTCTACACTCGGCAATGCATTTCATTTTATTATTTTCAATATATAATATTTACATATTACATCACTTGACCCTCAACCATTTATCATATATACAATTATACATTTCAAATATGGGGATCAAAACTTGGGTGTTACACTAAATAGCACAGTAAGATTGTAATTTCTTTTTATGATGGTAATATAATTGTTTTATACTTGATAAAAAAAATAATACTATGTTAAGGTTCACTAAGTAGCTAAATTTTAGTTTAGAAAGAGAATAATTAACATATATCTATCTTAACTCCAAATCAATTAAGTGCTCAATAGAACCAAAATCCTCAGTTACAAACCTCAAT
>JZKD02S1673854.1:1002165-1018414 GCA_000966675.3 Picea glauca
GATTCTTTCCAGCCGCCTAACTCATGATTTGAGTGTTTGATTTTTGTTCCATAAATTCTGTTTGGTTTTGTAGTAAGAAGAGTATCGCGCCGTCATGGTGTCCACAAGGTGTGGTTCAAATAGCTCAACAATCGTATGTCTTTCTTTACAAACCATGGCTGCTTGAAACCAACCAACCCTATTGTGTGTGGTCATGTTTTCTTTATGGTTATTTTTCTTGCTGTACTCCAGCACCTTCTAGACTTTCTAATGATACAAATTTTTTCATCTCATGTATTTGTCATTATAGTTTTCAATAGGGTAGTATTTTTTTATGTAGGTAAATAACAAAGGCCTCCTAAGTGGGTTCTAGTTGAAAAAGTGTAGAGTTGTTCAGAATAAGTTTCCCACCAATCTCTCACATGGGGAAGGGATTTAAGAAGCGAGAAGGTGATTTTTTCATTGTTGGAATTTTTTTGATAGAGAAATAAACCTCTAAAAGACTTATCCATGTTTCCAAAGTGTTGGAGTCTATATGTCCTTCAAATAAAGTAATATCAAAGTTAATGTGTACCTTGAAGGGTTTCACACCTTAGAAGTCTTTAATACCCATTTCTGTGAGCAAGGTATGAAATATGTTGGTGTACTCGAGCACCTTATAGTCTCTCTCATGACATAGATTTGTCCATCTCATGTGTTGGTCATCATAGTTTCCAATAGGTTAGTATTGTTCCTTGAGGGAAACAACAAAAGCCTCCCAAGTGAGTTCTAGCCGAAAAATTGTAGACTCTTCTTTGACATGTTGTTCATAGTAAGTTTTCCACCAACCTATGAAATGGGGAAGGGATTTAAGGAGCACGAAGGTGATTTTTTCACTGTTGGAAATTTTTTGGATAGAGAAATAAACCTCTAGAAGACTTAACTATTTTCCCAAAGTGTTGGGGTCTTTATGGCCTTCAAATAAAGTAATATCAAAGTTAATGTGTACATTGAAGGGTGTCACACCTATGAAGTGATTGTTGGTTGAATATGCCTTTGTTATTGTTGGAAGTCGTCGAAGGATCTAGGTGAAATTACATATCATCTTTTTCCTCTATCCCGTGAGGCCTTCCTCAAGAAATAGTTTGATAGGATCTCTTACTCTATCGCCTCTCTTTTATTTTGCAATGGGAAACTGCTTGGGCCAACACGAGTGTTATTCCCCAAGCTCAACCAATTCAAGACCCAACTCTTGATATCTTGACCTCATCGGGGACATGCACAGAGAAAAACAAAGAGAAAAATTCTTTGTTACCACACATCCGGACTAGGGAAAGAACGACATGAAGGTAGAGAGATAACAAGGAAATAAACAAATATATTGCAAGAAACATAGTAACATGTTGATGTTGAAACAAAGATATTTCAATACCAACATCTCAACATCTCATGAGGCTAGGCTGGAAGAGGTAGGAATGTCACCCTATGTTTAAAGGCCAAGAAAGGAAAGAACATAAGACCCTAAGCTAAGAGTCTAAGCATGAATGTTTATTTATGATTTTATTTATGTTTGTGAATATTTTTTTTTATAGTATTTTACAATTTATAATATTTTGTATTTTTTTTGCTTCTATATGAATGAAACGTAAATTAAACCAAGTTAACGTGAGATTAGGAATACAAGTGCAAAATTAAACAAACAAAACTAAATTAGTAAATTATTTATAAGAAAACCCTAATGTATAAAGAATTGAAATCTTTTGTTTTCTTTTAAAATTTGTTAAACTATTAAAAAAATAAAGATTACAATTAATAAAATATTTTTTTTTTTGGGTTAAGTTCATAAAGAAATACCATGAAATGTATTTTTGTTTTTATTTTAATATTACAATTAATGAACTCGTATTTTTAACTAATGAAATAAAACAAAGAGATAAAATATATTAGTTCAAAATTGATAACGAAAATTTAAATAAAACAAAGAGATAAAATATATTAGTTCAAAATTGATAACGAAAATTTAAACTAGATAATAAATGAAAGAAAGTGAAAAGATATTTAAATTAAATTTAAAAAAAAAAACATTTTTATATTTATATTTTTGAATATTGCATTAAAAGAAAATAAAAAAAATTAAAACTAAAATAATAAAAGAAAAGATTTTGAGAGCCTAAAAAGTGATCTTTATTATTCTAGATGGAATTAGCATCATATATAGAAAAATAAAAGAAGAGAAACTAAGTCAAACATTGATCTAAACAATGATGGTGAAACATAAAGCTACTATTTGCAAAAAGTAAAATTGATTAGCACTGAGAATTTTAAATCTCCAACGTAGCATACTTAACAAATAAACAATTACCTCATAGACAACATAAAAACTCAGCGTTGCTTCGCTACTTCTGACATTTTTCAAGTCTCCCCTGCTATAAACAGATCATCAAATCCCTTAGTAGAAAATGTATGGAGCATGGATAATGAAAGAAATATAAACCTCACATATCTCCTGGCATACCTCTCCTGAAATTGTTTCCCTCTCAACTAGTTGTTTTCTATTCATTTGTTTTCTATTCATTTTATAATGTTTGACAGGCAGTCCCAGTGGTTATGGTTTATTTAGAGTTATCAAATTGAAGAAAACCGCTTGGTATTTAATCCAAAATAATAAAAATTTTCTTGCAAAAATGTGATCGTTACCAGTGAGATGCAAACATCTGACAAAATAATTAATGATTTTCTTTAAAGTCATGGATGTATTGATATCATATGTTTCCAAAATCACTATTTGAAGAAGCTTACTATTATCAAATTGCCATTCACCTCATATAGATTTTGTAGTGCCAGCATAGAGTTTTTCCATACTGCAGCATTATTATCATTTAAAGTCCATCCGAGGTATTTCAAGTATAGACCTGTAAATATTCAATGACGTTGTCTAGTCTCGTGCATTAGACTAGGATTGTCGTTAAAAATATGTTCTTACAATATGATGATTGTGCATATCTATTTCTTTGGCAACAAAATTTTTTTACAACAAATTTAACTGACTTGATTTCAATACCATGAGCTGCAACATTGTTGCAACAAGAACAAGACAAATCCTTGACTTAAAATTTTGTAGAACCCCTATACGAGAATCCTGATCCTTATCTCCATGAAGGGATGCAACTTAAAAACATCTTGGATCAGATCAGACAAGGTTCATTCTCTTCAACCTTTGATTTTGTCAAAGAAAAAACTAGAACATCTCCATCATCAATCACTTGAGGAAGTTTGTTAGCCAAGGCATTTTCATATGTTGTTCAGAAGCCAAGGCATTTTCTCTACATATGAAAGAATAACATGGAAAATTGTGTGTTGTCTTCATTTTCCTTTCGTATTAGCATCCTTAGACTTAATGTATGGTTAATCTTTCACGTGATTTATATCCTCATGAAATTCATCCAACAAGAATGCAAGTCGGTCTTGTGAATCGTGTTGGTTTTGTATTGGTTTTAATAAATTGATAATGAATAAGCAAGTCCATTTACATAAATTTACGATAGCTACTAAGTTAAACATAAAGTAGAATGCTAAGACATTGAATGTCCAAGCTCCACCATCCAACATAAAAATCGAAATATTGGACCAATATTTTAGTTGTAAACCATGTATTTGGGTGTCGCATTAAAATTTTGGTATTCTTTAATGACTTTATTTACAGCTTCAAGAAAGTATTTCTCCGTAACAGTCTTTATGCGTGCTCGAATAGCATACATGTCAGCTTCAGTACAAACACTATGAATGCCAGCATCTTTATAATTGGGGCATAACTGGGAAAGCACCTCAAAACAAATGTCTCACTCACAATTCATGGTATGTGTATGAATCTTAAAATTTTGAGTCCTGATTTCCATATTAGGTAATCCAAATTATGCGAGGAAATGAAATACACTTCCACACTAATCCTAATATAAGAGAAGAAGAATTTAATCAAGAAAGAAAATAACACAAGCAATCACACACTACATTGATATTTTACCCAGGAAAACTTTAATCGAGAAACCCATCATTCATTTGAGCATTATGCTCTCTTGTTGTCTTATTCAATCAGAATAAAAGGTTACATGTCTAACCTTGGTCCACACCTAAGACACAATCAACATCATACCCTCATGCACATGTAAGAACAACCATATATCCAATTCGGCTTACATATGCATGATCAACAACCTACACTTACACATGCATTAACCTGCAAAAGTGCATTCTACGATTACCTTACAACAACAACCTTTACGACCTTACAACATGCCTCTTTATAATCTTTACAACATGCAAAACCCTAAATATTGGTGCCCAAAAACAGTTACAGATCCATGCATATCTGTAACATCTCCATCTGGTATGACTCCTACGATGTACAACCAGTAAAAGCACCCTTAATTTATTTATTTATTTTTGGTGTGTGTGTGTGTAGGAAGGTAATAATGACATTATACTCAACATCGCAACACGACGACAACACAACGCATGCAACTCACGCAATAAAAACATAACGGCCTAACATAAAAGCACATCAAGCACCTGGAAGCAATGTACAACATTCAATCGACGAAAAATAAGAATGACTACCCGCCCGTCCTACCCTGCAATGGTTAGGACCTCCAGGACACATAAGCAATGCTCAATCCCAGCATCCCATCGATTTTGACCATTTAAGGTCTCAGGGCTGGCGACTGTTCTAAGGAACAAGGAGGTGTTTACATCCCACCCGACACAAGCAGACCAAGCCTACTAAGCTAAGGACAATCATCCTGACAACCCAAAATTAATTACACAAGTAACTAGAACCCTTACAGTGAGAAAAACCAATCACATCGAACGTTTACAAAACCACGTACAAACATTAATTAATATCAAGCAACAACCATTAATCAAGGCTAAAAGGTCGTTATCTATGACTTAAATTGGCATTAATTACAAATCAATTAAGCAGTCTAAATTCCATCAGTCAATGAGTTACCCACCAAATTTAACATGAATTACGACTCAAATTTAGCGAGTTTGGGTTACCAATTAGGCGATATCTATAAATCGAACTAACCATAAAATTGAATAACAACATTAACATTCTTAAAGTGGAATGCTACCTATAGCACTTATGAACAATTAAACCTCAACATTAATCTAGATATAATGACTGAACTAACCACACTAGTTGTTTATTATCATTGAGGAGGAAACTGTCAGCTAATAACATTGTTGTAGCAAATCAACAAGGTAATTTTTTTTTTTAACTAAAATGGTTATGAATTTTATTAAATGGGAATTCCAGCTGGCCGCAGCCTTACAACCTTCACAAACGCCTTCTACGTTCTTTTACAAGTTGATGTCCTTTTCAAGGAATACAAATTTTTACTGGGTCTCCATCATTTATGCTGAGTTCTCCTTGGGCCAAGAGGCATCCTTTGTTGGCTAATTTGTCTACTTCTTTGTTTGAGTCTCTGAGTATATGATAGCAGTTGAAGGAGGTGAAGTCTTTTAGAATGTGTCTTAGCCTTTGCAGGTTCTTGTTTAGGCCAGCGTCATTAAACTGTCCTCTCGAATGTATCATTTTGATCAAGATTTCGGAGTCTCCAAACGCTTGTAGCTCCCGATGTCCTCTTTCCTTGGCTATCTGACAGACTTTTATCAAATTCAGGATTTCTGCTTGGTTGTTGGTTCGCTGTCCGAGTCCCCAAAAAAATGTTTCAAGTATTTTCCCTTCACTGGAGTAAATGATTCCTCCAACTCCCGCTGTCCCAGGGTTTCCCTTGGAGGCGCCATCAAAGAAGACTAAAGTTATTCCTTGCTTCTGCCACCAACTCTGGAATATGTCGTGATTATCTCTTAGCCTCCATTTTGTTTCAAGATGGGATTTTTCAGTGCTATGGATCTGAAGGGTCAACACGGAGGTGCCGAGCCAGTTCTTTTCCTCCTGCTGCAGCAAGGTGTCGGTTTTGTGGTTTTGAGAGCTCAAAGTTTCTAGGAGGAGGCCTTTTGCTTTCGTTGCTACCATGGTGGGGGTCCACGCCGTGTTGTTGAAAATTTGCTCATTTCTTGCAAGCCAAAGCTTCCAACACACATACTTGGGGATGGAGATCCAGACTCTGGCCCATAATGTTTTCAATGAGAGCGAAGGGTAACTATCCTTCCAAGTTGTGAATAGATCTACTACTGAGATGTTGGTGGGGGCAACGACCTTGAGGCCATGGAGGATGAGCTAACAGACTTTGTTTGCAAAATGGTAGTCTACAAACAAATGATCCGAGGTTTCCATGGCTTCTCTGCATAAAGAACATCTGTGTGGACCGGCAATATTTCTTTTCATTAAATTTTCACCAGTCAAGATCTTTTTGTGCATTAGTGTCTAGAAGAAGAAATTTACCTTGGGGATCGCCATTGAGTCCCATACCTCCAACCAAAATTTTGCAGGGAGTGGTCTATCTTTCTGTTGTTGTAGTAGAGCATAGCCTTTGGCTGCTGTGTATGTTCCTGTGGGTCCCCAACCCCAATTGTCTTTTTCTTTCTTATGCACAAGAGCTGCCTCTCGAAGCTCTGCTTTGAGCATTTCAAGTTGCTGGAGGAGGCGATTTGGGACGTTGCCGAATTGCCAATCTGACCAGGAGCCGTTGTCGTCCCATTTTGATATGCCATTGATGCTCTGTATTCCTCTATGATCAAGGAAATCGCGGATTTCAGTCAAGCTGGCATTTGAAGCAAGGGGCAGATTCCCCATTATCCGATCTGTCCATAGATTGGTTCGTTTTCCATTGCCAGGGACGCGATACAGATTTTGGGTGAAGAATCGCGCCCCTTTGATGCACAACTGCCATAGCAGCGTGGTCTTCCTGCTCATGGCGTTTTGAAGGCTTTTGATTTTGGCATTTGGAATATATTTATGCATTAACGCTTTGCTGACAGGGTGAGTGGGGTTGTTGTGCACCTTCCACAGGATTTTGCAACCAAGAGCTGTATTGACAAGAGTTGGATCTCGGATCTGTAGCTCGCCTTCTCTCAAAGGCCGCTTTACTGTCTCCCAACTGACCAAGTGAAACTTACGTTGGTTCCCTTTCCCACCATGCCACAAGAAGTCTCTCAGTAATTTTTTGATTTGCCCAACTATCGATTTAGGTGCCAGGAGGTAGGACACTTGATAGATTGGCAGTGAAGAAACGACTACTTTTATCAGAGTTAATTTACCTCCATGGGTGAGCCAATGTCCTCCCCAGGCATCGATTTTTCCTTTGATTTTTGTTAAAACTCCTTCCCACAGGTTGACTCTGTTTATGCCCAATGATAATGGCAGCCCAAGGTACTGTATCTTTTCCCATTTTGAATGCCCTTTGAACCCCAAGGTGCATGCTATCTTTTGTGTTTCGTGCTCTGCTGCATTCCAACTATAGACAACACTTTTCCTTTCACTTATCAGAGCTCCAGACACCTTGCAGTAAGCTTGAAGAGTGCCCTTGAATGCAGAGGCTACTCTGTTTGAGGCTCCTCCTAGCAAGAGAGAGTTGTCCGCGAACAAAGCATGATTTATAGGTTTAAGATTCTTCGTTATTCTCAAGCCTAGGGCTACTCCTATTATCCTTTCCCGCTCCAACTTCCTGCTGAGTGTATCTGCCATTAAAATGTACAGAAATGGAGAGAGGGGGTAGCCTTGCCTCAACCCCCTCGTAGATTTAAAGAAATCTGTTGGTCTCCCGTTTACCAAAGGGGCTATCCATGGGCTGTGGGTACAGGCTTGTATCAGTTTTACAATCTCTTGCTCAAATCCGAATGAAAGAAGCACTTGATACATGAAGGACAACTTTACTCTGTCGAAGGCGTTTGCCATATCTAGCTTAATCAACATGCCTTTCTCTTTTCTGAGATTGCTGGAGTGCATAGCTTCCTGAACTTGGATTACATTGTCCAGGATGTGTCTCCCTTTGATGAATCCTCCTTGCGAATCTGAGATGAGCTTTCCCAACAGAGGTTTTATTCTATTTGCAAGGAGTTTTGCAATTATCTTATAAGAGGCATTACATAGGGAGATTGGCCCGAATCTGTCGAAGGAGGCAGGGTTTGTTTCTTTCGGGATTAATGCAAGGAAAGTTGAATTGGTGCGACCTCCTATTTTTGCTTTCTGTAGGAATCCTTTTATCATTCTGATGAGGTTAGATTTGATTATATTCCAGCAGATCCTGTAAAAATGGATAGTGAACCCATCTGGCCCTGGGGATTTGTCAGGATCCATGGACCAGATGATTTTGTTGATTTCTTCTTCATTGGTTGGGATCAATAGTGCTGTGTTATCTTCTTTTGTGACCAGAGCCAGGATGTTCTTGAGGAATTCCTTGTTGCCTTCTTCATTATCATCATTCTCTTTGCTATAAAGTTGGTGGAAATGTGAGACATCAATGGCCTTTATTTGGTCTATTCCTTTGCAAAGCTTCCCGTCGTTGGTTGTAATCTCAGAGATGTGGTTCCTGGAGAGGCAGGCTTTAAATTGACGGTGGAAATATGATGTATTTCTGTCACCAGCTTCCAGCCAAAGGTTACGGGATTTTAATCTTTAGTATTCTTATTCATTTCCGAAGGAGCGGTAAGTTTTACATTGGGCTGCTTGCTCCTTTTCCATATCTATTTTGGAAATATCTATTGTTTCCATTTCATTTTGCATCTTTCCCAATTGCTGCACTAACTCCTTTCTTTGGGTATTGGGATTGCTTTCTGGGAGTTTACTCCATTCCTTGAGGGATTTTTTTGTTATTTTTAATTTTTGTTCCCAAACAAAGTTGGGAGAGCCAGTAATTGAGGTAGACCATGCCAGTCAGACCATCTCTACAAAGCCACTCTTTATTTTCCACAATGGGCTGAATCTGAACGGGATTGGGCCTAGTTTTTCTTCTTCCTCTAGCAAAAGCAGGATGGGTTTGTGGTCTGAGGTAAGCTTGGGGAGGATGGCTGTGGAGATTAGCTTCCTTTCCAACAACAAAGTGCTTTGGACCAAAAACCTATCCAATTTGGCAGATATGTGTTCCTCCCCTGTCCTGTTATTGGTCCAGGTGTATAGCCCTTTGCGTGGTTTAAAATCCATTAGGTCCCACTATTGTATCATGTCTTCTACTATATAAATCATTTGGTCCTTGCTGGTCCTTCCTCCCCTCTTTTCTTTTCCATTCATGACTAGGTTAAGGTCTCCAACAATGATTATGTTGTTTGGGGAATTTTGTTCTAGAAACTCATTTAAAGTTTTCCAACAATCTTTCTTTTCAAAATGCAAAGTCGGTACATATAAATTGAATAAAGCGATGGTTAACTTACTTGCTATGTGCTTCAACTCTGTAAAGCTCCAATGCTGAGTGTTGTAGGAGTTGACGAGGCTGAACTGTTCTTCCTTCCACAATGTTGCTATACCTCCGGAGGAGCCCCTTGCGCTGATTGCTTTCCCTGTGTTTTTCTGCCATTTGTTTTTGCTAATCTCTAGAAGGGCTTCCCCTTCGATTTTTGTCTCTTGGAGCATGAGGATGTCTGCTGGTTCCACTTTCATCAGATCCTTGACCGCTTCAATTTTCGCCGAATTCCCCAGACCTCTACAGTTCCAAGAGACAATTTTCATTACTTATTGTTGGGGGTGGCTGGGCCTCCTCCTTTTAGAGACCTTATTCTTGTGTTTCTGCCAATTAACATTTCTATGGTAGGTTGACTTCCTTGGGTCTTTTGTCTTTCTGCCTCTTCCTCCCTTGCTTCTTTGCGAGACTTCCTTCCTGCTCTTTTAGCTGGCCTTTCTAGGATCTCATCCTCCGAGGAGCTTGATGGTTCTATTACTTTCTTTCTGGCTATGTCAGCATATGAGGGAGAGGGGGCTACTTCCAGGGTTCCTGCCATTTTCCCTTGTTCCCCTGTGTCTTTCCCATTTGGGGGGGAACTTGGTTGTTCCCTGCTGTCCATGGTTGTTTCTGGTTCTTATGTGTCCTTGTTGGGATTTTCTGTTTGAGGTCCTGATTGCGGCGTGGGGTTGAGGCTCTCGTCGATTTTCTCTTGCTCCAATTGCCCGATATTGCCATTCTTCATTGTTCCTTTGCTTCTGGATTTTGCTATCCCTGTTTTCTGGACTGTGATCCACTGATTTTCTCTCGCGTTCTCACTCTCCTCTGCATTCTTTTTTTTTTAGTGCCTTGCGAAGTGGCCATAGCCGTGGCAGTGCAGGCATTTGAAGGGTAGCTGCTCATAATCTAGCTCCTGAATATGTGTCCAATCTGCAACAGTGAGTTTGATTGCCTCTGGTAATCCCACTTCCAGATCGACCTCCACACAGATCCGTGCGCATGAGTACTGGTCTTTTCTCACTGCTTGGTCTATGTACCTTCCGAGCGTATTGCCGATTGCATGCAATGATTTTTGATTCCAGCAGTGTAGAGGGAGATGAGGTAGACGAACCCACACTGGGATGACAGAGGGCACATCCTAGGCTGGGTCGAAATCCGGGGTCCATTTGTTCAGATATAACCCCTGTGGCCCCATGAAGTACGAGTCATTTATGAAAATGAGGTTTTTGTCTTCAGGGTTTTCGAAGACGAATACAAAGTATCCTTTCCCTATGAAATGACTCTTTATTCCTTCTGAGATGAGCGGGCTCCAGTTCCTCTGCACCCAAGCTTCGATGGATTTGGGAGAGGGCCAGAGCCCGGTGAATTGCCCGATAAGTCCTCTGTCTGCTAGATTGACTGTCATTCTGCAAATTTATTCTAGAGGCAGTTCAATGCTTGGGATGCATTCCAGTTTCTTTATGAATTTCTGTTGTGTTGCTGACGACAGTCTCTTGGAGGCTTCAGCGATGAGCTTCCTGAAGGCATTGAATTCTGGCAAAGGGGAAGGGGTGGGGATGGCGCCCCCACCAGCGTCCATGGCTGGGGAGCCCCTGTTCGTTGTACTGTGCACGCGTTAGGTCACGCTCCTCACGTCCCTGCTCGCTGTTTTTTTTCCTATTTCCATACTTTTTAAATATAGTGAAAAACATCATTTTTAACACATTGTTTACCTTTACTTCAATAAATAAAAAAAATTTGTAGTTGAATAACACTGTTTTTGAATATTTAGCAAAAAAATACACATTTTATAGCCATATATAATAAAAAAGCTATACATTTTGGTACATATTCCTTAAAATAACATGTCAAATAAATCATTTTTATGGACATAATTGAACAAAAAAGTCAAAATTTTGTAAAAAATTATCATTTTCTTTCATATTTTTATACATTTGAAGTAAAAAAATGACAACATTTAATAAAAATTTCCAATGTATAATGATTTACATACAAATAAAACGAAAAAAAAAACAATAAAAAGATTCATCACAAAATAACAATAGATACATCTTTATTCTTATTTTAAAATATGAAAGTCAAATCATTACAGTTGTAGCTCATAAAAAATTTGCAAAATTGAGCATCGTCTTCAAAGACATCTTTAAACTAATCAACAATATCATATATCCCAAATTCATCATTCTCAACAGACACATTATCATCTTCTTCGACGTCATTTTGTGCTTCCATTGTGTCATTTTGTTCTTCCATTGGTTCTTTGATATCTGCAAGTTCTCCAAAGTGATCCTTTCCAATTATTCCTCCTAATGGTACTTGAGGTTCCTTTGACAATTTTGCCACCTTTGATTCATTAAAATCTTCTTTCCTCAAGCCAACTTCTTGCATTTCATCTGGAAGAGCTGGAATAACATTAATTCTTTGTTGAATAAAACTGCACTACATTGAGTCACTTTTAATGGCTATGCAATTCCTTCCTTTCTGTAGGCAACACGTTAATGTTGTACCTAATCACCAAATACAAAATAAATAATGAAGTTAGATGCTGTAAAAAGACATAAATTAAAAATAATATAAGATTGAAGTATGATTTCATAAATATTAGATCATAATTCTTACATGAACTCGAGAACAAATCCAAAATCCAATCTCCTTCATTTGAAAATTCATCTATAAGATAATTAATTAATTCTTGTGATTTTTGATAAATGTAAACCATCTCTCCTTTCAAATATTTTTCTTCACATGTTAGCTTTCTAACCACAACATTGTATACCAATATATTACTAGAAGTCTCTCTGTCCTTTGCATTGGAAATAATACAATTATAAGAATCATCTTGTGTCCAGGTTTCAAGATGTATACTCTCAAAATAACGTTTAAATGATTCTCTCTTGGAGCTCTGAATATTAGGCTTGTGCCTGTAACATAAATAAGTGCAAATTCAATTAACTTGTGAATTAATAAAATTGTTTTCTAATTTTAATTGCTAAACATACACTTTCAATATCTCACCAAATAAAATGCATCCTTGTCTTTTCTTTCCCCTTGAAGCTTGATTGTATTAATCCTTGTTGTGTGTCTGAATGAAATACTAGAAATATTCAAAATGGTGATATTGCAACTTCTGTAAATCCCATAACAACTTTACTAAAAGCTCGGTACGCATAAGGCTCAATATCACATCCAATGTTTTGGATATTATAACCATGAGGGATTTTCGTAATAACTACGGAGTATTCTCTTTTAGGAACAATATTTGCAAGTTTTTCACAATCACCTAATATCAGTTTATATTAAACAATGTCGATCCCATTCCAAATGTAGTGATCAAGGGTGTCATCAAGTTGAACATTTTGAACATGTCTCCTTCTTTCTCTTTCAAACTTGGCTTTTTATATAAAACTTTTGAAAGTTTCAGGTACTCCATCTGCATTCTTCTTTGGCATATTTAATGAAACAAACATATAGTTATATATCTATAACTATTAAAATATAAATAAATTAACTTACAAGCGAATAATATGAATGTAATAATCAACATACCTTTTTGAATGCAACACAAAATTGTTTCAATACTGTTGAAGAGCTTGAATCTGGATAGTTGAGTTTAACATCATCCCAACTTTCTTCATTCAACATCTTGACCATTTCCTCTTGTATTTTCATATATACCTTGTGACTAAATAAAACAAAAATAATGTTAAACTGAAAAATTTAATTTTCTTGTCCTAACATAAATATAAATAACTCAACAGACTTACTTTTTAAATTCATCACACATTTCTTCCATTGACAATTCTCCCGACCTAACACATGATAAAATAGTTAAGATAAGTTTATCATCCTTCACTCCTTGTATTGATCTCCAAGGTGTTATAGTCAATCATTAGGAAGATTTGTTATGTCAGGACTTGTCTTACTTGTGCCACATATCAATGGTTTATCCTTCTTAACTTTTTGATTTTTTATACTGATATTTTCCCAAAGGGTGAAGATCTCATCTATCAAATCCCATACCTGTCCAGTTCTAAATCCCAATTGAAAATAGTTATCTATTGCTCTAAATATATCACTTCCTTTGCGATTTTTTTATTTTTTTATTTTCATTATCAAGTGGCAATCCTATTTCCATACAACATTGCTTCCGAAACTTAACATCAACATTTGATCTCTCGCCACGACATAATTTAGAAAATTCATTATGGGTAAATCTCACCCTTTGAATGAACGTCATATACATTATGTACTCATTGTCTGTGTTATGATCCCATGCCAGTAACTTTGTTTCTGAATATGTTAAACCGAAATAAATTATGCATTTGACTGTCTCAAAAAGAGGATTATTGGGATATTCTTGCATCAATTCTCTTCTAGCCTCTACAGAATGATTTCCTCCAATCACATAATATTTGTAGTCAAAACATTTTGATCTATCAAATTATTCCCTCATAGGAACTTCCATTGGGTCAACAAGAATTGGGTAGTCAACCACATGTGCATATGGATTGTACCTAACCAATGCTTTCAAATTGTGAATTTGCAAGTGATGCAGTTTTCTAATTTGATATTTTTCCTGCCCTTCTGTGGGTTGATAAAGTTGTTTCACATTCAACTGAAATCTGTGGCCATCATATCAACTAAGTTTGTTGTCATCATTCTACTTCGAATGACATTTTGTGTTGTTTTCATAATACCATCCTCTAGATCAACACCTAGTGTTATTATTTCTCTGCTACATTTAAGACTTTCACTATAATACTCTGAGATAACGATGGCTTCTTGAACATTATCAACATTTTTATTCTTCATCTTATGATTTAAATATGTTTCATCTACATCAATGATTTCTTCATAATCATTAGGAATAGACTCATCATCAACCATCGCTCTTTTGCGTTTATCTTGTTTGTTCTTTTTGCGAGAAGGAGTGATAACCTCATTGGGACCAACCTCAACAAAATATTCATTTGGAGTTTCCTCATTTTCAAATGTAACCCTTTTAGGATTTCTAGAATGAGGATTTTTCTTTCTTCTTTCATGTTCTTCTCTCTCTACTCTTGCAGGTTCGACCTCCACTACTTTTTGTTTCTTTTTCCTTCTTTCTTGTGTCTTTTCAATATGAAAAGCATTGATGACATCCATGATATTATTCTTTGTAGAGTAAATCCTCACTAACATATGTGAAAGTTGTTCAACAAAATCCTGCAAAAATAAAATATAACATTTTCATGTTAAATAAAATTAAAACATTATCATGATACTAAAAATAATAAACTATGCAAAAATAGAAATAAAAACTTACATTGTCTTTTTCAATGTCATCAATGATGGATGCACATAATTCTGAAAAACATTCATTCTTGTTATAATTGTTCAATTTGAAACAATATCTAAACTTGATATAAGTTCTCCCCTGTTTGACAAGTGCATTAACAATATCTATGGCTGGCACCAAACATATATCTCGTAACAAGCCAAGTGCCTGATAATTTTCTTGCACATGTTCTAATTCGGCACAATAAAAATATATATGATCTCCATTGTTTCCTTGCTTGTCTTTAACAAACCAAGAATATTCCAGTTTGTTTTCACCTTCCACAGATTTCCACTCTCTAACATTCTTCATTGCCTTTGATAGCTCAGGTGTTATGCTATCATTTTGTTGCCTAACATTCATGGAGGTTCCAGTTGCATTTTTGGATGCCATTATTGCAGGAAGTGATCCAGATATACTCATAGATAATCTCTTTCCCGCCATTTTCCTATATTAAGATAAAACAATAAAGTTAGGCCTTTCACATTAAAATAAACTAAAAAAAAACAACATTGAATATAAAACTAATTTAAAAAAAAATATATTTTTTTACCCATATGTAAAATTTTTTGACCCATGGATTTATTGGGCTTATGCCAGGACTGTGCCTTGGCCGTGGGGGTTGGGGCGATGCCCGACATCTCCCTAGCCTGGCCAGCCCCGTGGCCAAGTCACGATCCCCAAGATCGTGACTTGGCCGCGGGGGGCCAGCCCTGTGGCCAAGTCGTGGGCGTGCCCACGACTTGACCACAGGGTTGGGCATCACCCACGACTTGACCACAGGGCTGGGCATCGCCCCAATCCCCATGACCAAGCCCCGAGCACACCCAGGGCTTGGACATGGGTGCTAGGGAAATGCCCGACATCGCCCCAACCCCCCCGCAACTAAGGCATAGACATTTCCTAGTAACCACCATGGGCCAAAACTAATAAAATTTAACTAAAAAACAATAAAAAACGTAATTTTTTTTTAAAAACTATACCTAAATTTGACTTTTTTTTCTTTTTTTTTTTATCAAAAAATCTTAAGGATTTTGTTAAGTTTTTTTGAAAAAAGTATCAAGTTTTTTAAAAAGTTGGGTATTTTTTAGAAAAAAGTAGAAAACATCTAAACAAATTTAAGGTTTTTAAATTTTTGCATGAACTTTTTTTATGTGATTCAAAGATAATCTTATAATTGTTGTTTTGGTAAATTGTAAAAATTTTGAAATAACTAACCTCTGAAAAACTAGATTCTCCTCAGATGTCTTCTCGATGTTTCTGCCTTGTAGCTTGCTCCAAATCCTTTAAAAAATACTGCTCAAGATATAACATAATGTAAAAAGATAAAACAAGACTATGTATATATAACACATATGATATAAATTACTGTTAGTATAACAAATGTGAGATAAATAAAAATTAGGTATATTGTCTACATATATACCTAAAATTATATGGATCATCAACATGTTTAATAAATGTGGGATAAATAGATAAACATGATAAATATTGTGTTTCACATGTAAATAACAAAATAAAAGAGTAAAAATTGTTTTTAATTTTTAAGGGAAAATAAGCAAAAACAATTGGGGGGAAATTTTGGAGGGAAAAATTTGAGGGGGAAAATTTGGAGGGAATATTTTGGGGGGAAAAT
>JZKD02S1673854.1:1041299-1055169 GCA_000966675.3 Picea glauca
GGTGAGGGGTAGAGAGGAGTAAATGTAGGAGAGAGATAGAGGAGAGATAATGGGAGGGAGGGGGGAATAACAAACAAAAAATAGGAAAGGAGTGCGTGCACATTTCTGGAACGTGTGCATGTTCCCATAGCATGTGTGAATTCCTAGAGCATGTGCGTGTTCCTAGAGCACATGCACATTCCTAGAGCGCGTGCACCTTCCTAGAGAAAGTGTGTGTGCTTTAGAATTCAATTTTTTTTGGGTGGGAAGGAAAACTCTAACATATGTGTATGATGACTTGGTTGCCTCAGATTTATTTTTGGAATGACACACCTAGTGGTTCAATCTACAAATATATAAAAAACCTCCATTTTTGTGAATACCTCTCTATATGTATTTTTTAGATGTTATTTTTCTATAGGTTACATAAATCAATTGTTGACAAAACTACAGACATAGATAGACTCAACAATGTAGATTCCAAATATATAGTTTTTTTTTAATTAATATTGTTTACTATTTTCAATCAATTTTTGTCTTTGCATATATCAAAATATTAGAATACATACTTCATTTATTTATGCGATAAATTTTTGTCGTCTTAACCATTTCTAAAATGAGTTATACACTACACTAGAAGATACATGTTGAGAACTCAACACACCCTAAAATGCCTATGTCAAATTTTACTTTTTTGGGTACCACTTGATCTTTTGCACTGTCTAATTGGACTTCAAAATCTTGCATTTGCTTATCATATTTAATCTCATTAAGTCTTTCAAAGTTTGCTTGAATCTATGAAAACCCATGACTTAAAAGGCTTGAATTTTAAATAAAGAATCAATAGCCAAAAGATTTCACCTAATGCGCCCAAATTCGACATCGGAAGGAATTAAAAGGGTGAAAGAAAATCACTCGAACAAAAAATGCAGTCGTCGAGCGTCGATCTTCACCGGCATTGACAAAAGAAAGTTTTCTTTCATGACAAGCATCACAAGGATATCACCGATAACCAATCCATTTCAGCATCGATAAAAGGAGAAGAGAGTAAACATTAACGGAGAAAGAAATGATAACGTTGATAGCCGATACCTGACGCACTTAGATAAATCGAAGAAGACCAAATCGTGACGAACATTCATACCATGCTAAAAGTTTTTCTCTGAACGTCGACTTCTGAAATGTTTTGGCATCGGGAGTTTTGAGGAAGCTAATCCACAAGAAAACTAGTGATAGGTTTGTCCCTGGTCGCCGATCCCTGATACCTTGTCGGCTAGGCGAGTAACAATATTCAGTGAAAGATCATCGTAAGGCGGGGAGAAAAACACACAAATCAACTCAGAACACCACTGAAGGTAAATTCGGAGTTAACTTGAAGGAAGTACGATTGTCTGAATGGTGCGAACAAGTGACGCTGCGTAATGAATCCCATGCTTGAAAATACGTTCTGTTTCAGACATGAAAAGATACAGACAAAGAACACAGGAAATACATATGCAAACAAAGGAAACAATACATCTAGCTGCTACAACTAGAATCCTTTCATAAAAATTTTGGGACTTTTGCATTAGATTTCGATCGAGCTCAAATTATATACAATAGACTGGCCAACCAACCTAGTTTACATTGAAAACATGAAATATATAGGCGGAGGCGCCACTTGGGCTTCCCTGCTCTCTAGCTACTATCCTTAGAATCTAGGAAACAAGCCTTCCTCCAATCAGTGGCCTTTCATATGACCTCTTTCCCAAAATAGAAAAAACTGTGTACAGTCGCGTCATAACCGCTTGTTTCTTGGTTCGGTCATCAACAAGTCTCTTCATAGGGGTGGTGATGTGTCGCATTTTTTTGATGTCCTTTGTGCTTCACGTAGTTGTACAATTGTATCATGTGATTCCTAGAGTTGTCTCTTGAGCCACGTCACGTTCCCTTCGTGGCCTTGTGATGATGACACCTCAAGGGATTTTGCTACCAACTATCATCTTAATTCTCTGTTTTCCTAGTAGAGTTCGACAATGGAAAACTGTTCCTATTTCAGCTGTTGATTCGACTCTCGAATGTTAGTACCCATGGCATATTCCCTCCTCATTCCTCTCCCTCTTTTCTGACTTGTGCCTTTGATAGGCTCTAGCCGAATAATGTGCATAAGTAATTCCTCGACAACAGATCTTGCAGGTGGCTCACTTGGGACTTGGGTTTCCTCGGCTTCCTTTTTCTTCCTTGGCCCGCCCCTTCTCCGGGGTATCGACTATTGGGGAGGCATGCCTTCCAACATCCTTCCTTCTGGTGCAAATCCTTCCACTTCGGCCTTCGCATGGTGTGTTATCATCCTTTTCGCGCGTAGATGGGAATCTCCCTTGAAACCTCAGGGATGCCCGCTACGAGTAGGAACGAATCCCAGTCGTTTTGGGGCTCAGGCCTGATGCTTCTGCTTCTTCACATGACCTTTCTTATGTTTTGAGGGGTTCCCATGGTGCAACACATATCTGTCTTATGCATGAAATACTTGGCGAGGGCTCGAGGCAGAAAACTTGATCAATTTAGGCTCGGGAGACGAACTACCAATAGTGCATAAGCTCGACTGGTGAGTAGAATGCATGCAAGAACATATAGAATTTAAAACAAAGTGGGCAGTAGACGGAAATGTGCCAGGGAACACTGAATTCATGGAGACTAGATTTTTTGAAGCGAACCAAATATTTTCTATGGCACATCCGCGCGACAAGTACGTTCCAGGGAATGCAAGGTACAATCGATAGGAGTTGCAGGGCGTATGTGATACAAGCGTTGTGCTTTTTTATCCTTCCAGTCTTCATGATGAGCTGATGATGGTTACTTCACTTGCTGACATGACTTCTGTTTAAACAAATTTCCTCGACGTGAGGCACCTAATGACTTCCATTATGAGAGTACCCAACTCTTTTGGAACAAACTCGTACTCTTAACACATGTTTGACTCTGACATCCTTTCCCGACTCCAAGGGGCAACAGACCATTGGATTGAATTCAATCCTCATGTTATTCCGTACTCGATCTTTCATGTTGTGGAACATGGATGTAACCCGACTAAGACCCACCCTAACTAGAGAAAAATGACAACTCTAAGAGAAGCAAAGCAAGCAATTCAAAAGATGTAGAGATCCCATGAGTATCAAATAACCAGGTTTATCAAGCTTTACAGGTATGTACCGGTCTGGATTTTTCATGCTTACACTTCATACATACATTTTACCAAGTGTTGATCTATACACAGTCTCTAAAGGATTTTATTTTTTTATTGCAGGAAATATGCCTCTGAGTATTGGGAAAACATGGCGCGGGAGCCTCATCGGGAGATTCAGGAAAAATGGGCCAAGTACGAGAAGAGCTAGGTCAAAATAACAAGGACATGAATGATATCAGACTATCCAAGTTTGGCATGCACAATGACTTTGTCGACTTGCACGACATAGTCAAATCGCACAACGAGAAAGACTCATTATGGGTCGAATAAATAGAAAAGGTGACAGATATGGCACAAGGTCAGGAGAGTCAGTTTATGGAACACCTGATCAAATCTTGGGCTATGCTGCAACAATTAAGTGCCACTATAGTAAAGTATCAGGCACATGCGATAGAGATAAGAGATATTTACTCAGCCCTGATGGAACAACATAGATTCCCATATGCCAACATCGGAGAGGATCTGTTCATCAAGTGGTCAGAGTATGAGAAAAGTCACCCTCTTAAGTGATATCTTGAGAGGGCTCTCAGACAAAATGATAGGAGAAAATGCCATGTGGTGATTTTTTTTTTACTTACCTACACTTTAGCCATTATTTTTAGTTAATTTTATGTTATAAATAGGAACATCGATCGATTAGTGAAGGGTCGATGGTTCTTGCAAGAAACTCTCATTTTTGGTTTAGTTTAAGAACTATTTTGGAGCTTCCTTTAATTGAGAAGTCCTTATAGACCAGAGACAAGTTTATGTTTTCATCAAATGTGTGTATGATTGGATGTGGAGAAGAATTATTTCCTATTTAATCTCATGAATGGATGCAGTAATGAGTAAGAGCTATTAAATCTATTGATAAGTTATCTGATGCAATGTTTTACATTTATTTCTTTAATGATGAAAATGAATTGTTGTGTTATTATGTGATGGATGATTAGAGTTAAGTGAATTATTTTACTTGCCATTTCTTATCGCATGCATGTTTTCTTATGATAACTTGTATCTCAGTTAGTAATCAAAATACTCACACGGTTAACGTATTAGTACTAGGCCTGTGGTAGATGATCATTGCTTGCATTCTAGAGTAAAGGGTTATCCCAAGATCAACCTCTTCTCCAGCTATTTAGTTTGTTCCCACTTTGTCACCTAGTTGGTTTATACCATATTTATCTTATATCAGTCTTATCTAAGAGAAAAAAAAAAAAAGAGAATATCCAAACCAGAGGAGAAATCCTTTGTAAGAAAAGGTAAATCCCATCGATTAATTGGCCGAATCGCAAGATCTGGAGAACCATTTTCACCATTAAATGCTGTAGAGTCTGATTGGGCCTCGGTGGTGGGTTTGGTTCCTGTTGTTGAGTTAAATGGATTTAGGACCCATCAATAAAATTGGCGCTAGAAGGAGGGCCTGAAGAATGAATGAATGAATACATATTTCACATAATATTCCAGACAACCTATAGATTCAAAACAACCCACAAGAATGGCTAGTCATTCCCAAGACAAACCACACACATTGAGTACTCCTGAAATGAGTAACTCACCCCAAGATGAGGAAGAATGCCTGTACCCAGACATACCTTATGCTCTCCCTCACGATGAATTGAATCAATTTAGAATAATCACAAGAGCATATGCTCGACACATCAGTGCGCTGTCCTTAGCTCTGATACTTCCTCAAAGACAAAAAATAAGCAGACCAGTGGTCAACACCCCTGGCCAAGTTTTTGTGCACACAGTAGAAGACATAATATATTTCACAATCACTGAAATAGAATATCCTCTTAATCTAATCCTTGAAACTCCAGTCGACAATGTCTTTGAGCCGAACGATTTTTCAGAAGAGTAAGGGTTTAACTTAGAATGCTCATTTTTAGGATCTAAAGATATGGAAGATCATAATGACCATGATGAAGAGAGGCGAAAACCTCCACAAAAAAATAAACCTTGGTTGTCCAGAGATGCTTTTTCCATCCCTGGACGAGTACATAACCTTCCCCAACACCCAGAGAAATTACTTCTTGAATTTGACCTTGAAATTTCAGGATTACCTGAAGACCATATCAAGAAATTCATACTAGCTATCAGTCTTATGAATGTCCAACATGAAGAAATAGTATGTAGGTTATTCCCCTACACTTTCGAGAATTCAACTTCCACGTGGTATTTTAACTTACCCGCAGGATCCATAACAAGTTGGACAAAGTTTCAAAAAGATTTCTTAGATAAATTTGCAGAAGAGACTACTACAGGAGCTTTGATGGTTGATTTGTTCACTACCACCATGAGCTCGAAGGAAAGGGTCAAAAGAATTTAATAAAATATTTACCACCATATTAAACAAATTCCAACCCAAAGCTAAACCTACTTAGAAGTTGGAAATCGAAGTATATGTTAATGCTCTCCCAGCTTCTATTTCCATGTTTATGAAGAGGGATGACAAACGAATCCTGGCTGATAATTTTGAATAAGCCACAATGATAGAGTTCCAAATGAAAGGATGCAAATAAAGTCGGGTCTCCTTAGTTAAGAAAGAATCTCAACCCCCTCCCCGGAGGGGACTATTGTTCACTAGACCCCCAGAGAAATAAGTAGAACAAGCTCCTGAAAAGGGAAGTGGGGAAATAGAGGACCTACAATGCATGGTCAATAATTTGTCAAACAAAATCATAGAAATGAAGAGAACTGTAGGGGAGGGGAACCAAGGCAAAAGGACCTATAAGCCTTTCTTTAAAAGAAATCCACCATTCAAAGCAATTGAACCTCCCCCAACCAACCTAAACATAGATTTGGGAAATGTACCATCCGATTCTTTCTATACTTATCACCAAGAGAACCACTTTGAAAGAGACTGCCATCAATGGGTGCATGCCATGAATTTGATGGCCAATCGGTTTCTGAATGTGGTCTCTCTAACCGAACAACCAAGTGGGTAAACTATAAATATCGCCGATTAGGAAGAGGTTGATCCACCAAAATAAACAACCATGTTGATATGGG
Organism: Picea glauca; assembly: GCA_000966675.3. NCBI lineage: Eukaryota > Viridiplantae > Streptophyta > Pinopsida > Pinales > Pinaceae > Picea > Picea glauca. Next base: position 1,047,496 of record JZKD02S1673854.1, read on the forward strand.
ATCCTGATGTACCTATGCCTTCCAATGACCTATGTGAAGTCCAGGAACCACCCACATAAGTCTTGGCTATGCAAACATGAAGCAGGGGTCAACTGGTCTCAAACAACCTTGCCTCTGCCCAAACTTCGGGAGGAATATCAACTCCCAATCACCCGAAAGCACCTTTTTCTCTCCATAAGAACCCTATAAATATCCATACGCGAGAATCACCCATGCTGGATTACAACATAGTAGAAGATTTGAAGAAGTTGAAGGCTAATATATCAGTTATGGACATATGTAGAATCCCTCAGCAAAAGGACTTCTTGTTACAATCTTTGAAATCAATATAAAATCCTACGACAAGAATTGATCAGAGAAGAAATCCAAATCCCATAGATCTAGGAAATAAACCAACTGTGAATGCCTACTCTAAAGATAAGAAGGGGAAACCTGTTGTCCCACTGTTCCTTTTAACATTTGAAGTCTTCAACATAAACCTTCATAACTGTTTGGTCGATTTAGGAGCATCCTCTAATGTTATGCCACTGTCTATTTGCAAAAAACTAAATGCAATCCCTCTGAAAAGCGATAAACATGTAATACAACTAGAAAAAACCTAGGTGAAGGTCATGGGATAACTCAAAGATGTAATGATCAGAATAGCAACACATCCTAAATTTGTGCAAGTGATTGACATCATTGTAGTAGATATGCCAGAATATTATGGATTATTATTAAGCCGAGACTGGTCTGAGAAGTTAAATGGATACTTTAGTACCGACTGGGCTCACCTTTTGTTACCATTAAAAAGGCACACAAAAATGATCAGAATCGATAGGGAAAGATATCTAAAATGTACTGTCACTGACCTAGAAACTCTAAACGAGTCGTCATCAATAGATTTCCCTATGCTAGGCAATTACTCTTGTGATTCCTACTTCAGGAACTTCTCCCCTCTCTTATCTAATGTTCCCCTTACCCAAAACTCTGAAATGGATTTTTAGGAGGAATTGCCGACGACAACAGAAGAAACCCTTTTCTGCCAAGAACCCGCATTATAAATCACAGAACAAACAGGAGGAAAAGAGGAAAGTGATAGGAAATAAGAATCTAAAAGATTCTTCCCAAAAGTTTGGACCTTATGCTTTGATGGCTCTAAATCCCAAGAAGGTTTTGGGGCAAGGTGCATCCTCATTAATCCTAAAGGCAAATGACATTCTCTATCTTGTAGACTTGAGTTTGAGTGCACAAACAATACCGTCGAGTCTGAAGCTCTAGTACATGGGCTAAAGAAAACCATAGACCTAAACATCAAAGAATTAAAGGTTTTCAGAGACTTTGAAATCATTGTCAAACAAATAAGAAATACTATACATTGCAACTCTCCACACCTAAAGAACTACCAACATGAAGTGCACAGGATCATAGAACATTTTGAAGCTTTCAACATTACAATGATTCCTAGAGCTAAGAACATTCTTGTTGATTCTTTGGCCACCGTTGCTTCAAGGATATCACCTCTAGAAGATTATGAAGCCTCCTGGTTCACTATGGAGCTACTTTACAAACCGTCAGTGCCCAACAATATTTCTAATTGGAAGGTCTTTGGAGGAGATGAATAGATCATAAAATTTTTGACCAACTAGGATAATTTTAAAGACTTGTCTATCGACGATGAAGTTTCCCAGGAACAAATAATAGAGTTTGATCCTCAAATAGATCAACCAATAGACAAATCAAAGTCTCGCACAATTCCAAATGGAATAACCAATTTGGAAAACCTTTTTGACCTAAAGGAAAGGTTTAAGGGGTCAAAAAATGCGAATACTGATAGTTCCTGTCCCATGCATGAAACTATAAATCTCGAAACCCCGAAAAACCCAAAAAATGTAAATCTCGGCAAGAAAATATCTAAAGAGGGAAGAAAGGATTATCTCAAATGCTTCAGACAGTTTCAAGATGTCTTTGCATGGTCCTAACTAGATCTGAAAACCTATGATACCTGTATCATTCAACACACCATCCTGCTAAAACCCGAAGTGAAACCCTTCCAACAAAAACTTTGGAAGTACCACCCATCCCTAGAGCCTCTCATCTGTCAGGAGGTAAAATAAATTTTTAGATGCCAAAATTATCTTCCAGGTTAGAAACTCTGCATGGGTAGCTAATTTAGTTCCTGTGAGGAAAACGTCTGGGGATATTTGCCTATGCGTAGATTTCAGAAATCTCAACAGGGCTTCAGAAAAGGAAAAATACCTAATCCCACCAATGGAGCAACTCTTGCAGATCGTGTATGGCTCTGAAATTTTCTCCTTACTAGAAGGTTTCTCAGGGTACAACCAGGTTCTAGTTTCAGAAGAAAACCGCTTGAAAACTACCTTCCAAACAAAGTGGGGAAATTTCTCTTACAAACACATGCCTTTTGGGTTAATCAATGCAAGAGAGACCTTCCAGAGGGACATGGATGTAGAATTTCGGGGACTAATCAGCAAGTGTGTAGTGGTTTACTTGGACGACGTGACTGTGTATTCAAATAACATAAAATATCACATCCAACACTTCAACCAGATTTTCAAAAGGTGTAGGAAATACAAAATATCCTTAAACCCTGAGAAAACTGTTTTCGGTGTCGAGGAAGGTAAGTTGTTAGGCCACATCATATCTCAAGTAGGAATTCACATAGAACCAAAAAGAATTAAGGCTATAGGTCAGCTTCCATTGCCTCACAATAAGAAGGCTATGCAGTCGTTCTTCGAGAAAATCAATTTTGTGAGGAATTTCACTCCCAATTTCACGGAAACCATCAAACCCCTACAAAAAATGATTTTTAAGGATGTTTAGTTAAGTGGGATGATGAACGGAAGAAGGATTTCAGCAATATTAAAACTGCAATCTCTCAAAACCTAGTACTGCGAAGTCCCAATTTCAACAAAGATTTCTTCCTGTATAATTTTTCCTCTGACCAGTCGTTACCCACGGTATTAAATCAGATGGATGATGAAAATGAAGCCCCGATATCATTCATGAGCACTAATCTTCAGGGGTCTGAATTTAATTATCCCGCTATAGATAACATGCTTATGCGGTTTATAAGGCAGTAAAACATTTCAGATCTTACATCCTTAAGAACCACACCAAAGTAATCATACCTCACCCTGCAGTCCGATCCCTATTTACTCAATAGGATATGGGGGAAAAAAGAGGAAATTGGATGGCAATATTTCAAGAATTTGATCTAGATATAAAAAATTCTAAACTAGGTAAAGGACAAGGGTTATGCAAACTGCCAGCTGAAGCTCAAGATCAAGTAAATGAAGACCCTTGATGGGAGAATGAAATGGAATTATGGTGTGGTGAAGCTTCATACATTTCCCCAGGACAATAATCTTGGTAGGAGAAATTGAATTATCTCATACACCATGGGACCTATCCATAAAACCTCAACCCTAGGGAAAGGAGAGCTCTCAGGTTAAAATATGCACAATATCGCCTCATAAATTTGGTACTCTTCCAGGTTAATTATGATGGGGTACGTTTTAGATTCCTCGAACGTGAAGACGTAGACAAAGTTATGAAGGAGATCCATGATGACCCTGCCGATGGAAATTTTGCAGGAGAAACCACCGCTCATAAGGTACAGAGGGATGGCTATTATTGGCCCACTTTGTTCAAGGACACTCACACATACACTAGAAACTGTAAAACTTGTCAAATAAGCATTGAGAGAGAGAAGAGAGCAGCGGTCCCACTCCAATCGGTGGCTGTTTCTAAGCCTTTTGAGAAATGGGGGTTAGATATCATAGGAGATATTACATCAAGCTCTTCAAAACAACACAAGTACATACTTATTGCCACCGATTATTTCACAAAATGAGCAGAGGCTATCCCCTTGACTCATGTAAATGAGAAGGTGGTAATCCAATTCATAGAACAACAACTAATCACAAGGTTCGTTGTTCCTTCTGTTCTTGTTTTTGATAATGCAACTTACTTTTATTCCACCTTATTAATGGAGTTTTCCCTAGACAAAGGAATCATAATTAGATACTCTGCAAATTATTATCCACAGGGAAACAGAGTGGTAGAATCAACTAATAATAACCTAGTGAGGATATTGAAGAAAACGGTTGCAGACAACCAGAGGAATTGGTATAATATACTCTATAATTATTTATGGGCCGATAGAGTCACACCCAAGGAAGCTATAGGGAATTCCCCATACTTTCTGGTATATGGATAAGAAGCCATTCTCCCAAACATACTATATCTTCCATCTCTTCATCTTGCTCATGAGTCTAGAGGGCAACCCTAATCAATATTACAACAAAGAATTGACACCTTGCTCATGTTAGAAGAAGAAAGGGAGAAAGATAAATACAAATTCATACCCCACCAGCAGATAGTTAAAAGATGGTTTGATAAGCATAAGGCTAAATAGAAGAATTTTGAAGTAGGAGACCTAGTCCTGAAGTGGGACAGAGCAAATAAGCCTAAGGGAAAACATTCTAAGTTCTAGAATCTATGGCTCAGACCTTTACAGGTGGATGAGAAGATTGGGTTAGACACATATTGACTACAGAATCTGAGGGGATAACTTGATGCCCTCCTAGTGAATGGCCAATCCCTAAAACAATATTTTCATTAAAAAAAAAAAAAAAATTCTTGATGCATCGATGTATCTTTTTTGCATTCATACGTTTTGTTTTATCTTTTGCGATCGTAATTCTGCGCTTTTGAATTTTTTTTTTTAGCGAGACAATGGTTGACCTCAAATCATGAAACATAGAAAACTCTCTTCCTAACTCGTCGCTCACTTACAAACACAAGAAACGATGAGGAACCTATGGTTGTTTCAAGGGATTCTCTATATAACTTGCACATATGAACAACTTTGGAGATATGCAGAAGAGTCTGATTTGTGGTTTGGTAAAAACCTTAAGGGAAATATGGTAAGCTGGAAGGAACTACATGCACCTCCAAGGAAGAGCTAGTAAGTTTCACCTTAACCATCTCATTTTGCAAATAACATACGTCCTCCTCTCCTGCTCACTCAGTGAATTCTATCGAATTAAAAATAAACTACATCAAATGAGCACACAATAAGAGAGGGTATGTAGATATCTCCGCCAGGGCTATGGATGCTCGCTGGCAGCGGAGCAAGGTCTATGAAGTCGGGGTGACTCCGCTAGGGCTATGGAGGCTCGTTGACAGTGAGAAACACCGTAGCAAGTGAGTAAAGGTAACTAAAGGCTCCATGTTAGTGAATGCTTTACTATATTTTTTTCAAAGAGGGCATGAGTCAGGGTTACAGGAAACGAAGGAGGAATAAAGGTTGAAAAATCCACAGGCAGACCCAGAGGCATCATACAGAGAATTTCAAATGCAAAGGTAAAAGAGGCTCTGATTTAAAACCAATTAAGTTCTCCACCAGCTTTTGCATCAGCCGAGCATGAAGTAGGAACATAGATTCTTCTTTCGCCCAATAATTCACCATTTGTTCAACACTCAACACACCCTAAAAATCCTATGTCAAATTTTACTTTTTTGGGTACCACTTGATATTTTGCACTGTCTAATTCGACGTCATTATGAAAAATGTTTCCTTTTCTTATCATCTTGACTCTCATTAAGTCTTTCAAATTTTTCTTGAATCTATGAAAACCCATGACTTAAAAGGATTGACTTTTAAATAAAGAATAAATAGCCAAAAAATTTCACTCGATGCGCCTAAATTCAACATCGAAAGGAATTAAAAGGTGAAAGAAAATCACTCGAAAAAAAACTGCATTCGCCGAGCGTCGATCTTCACTGGCATCGACAAAAGAAAGTTTTATTTTGTGGCAAGAATCACACAAGGATATCACCGATAACCGATCCCTTTCGGCATCGGCAAAAGGAAAAGAGAGTAAAAATTAACAGAGAAAGAAATGATATCGTCGATACCCGATGCGCTTAACAAAATCTGAGAAGACCAAATCATGATGAACATTTAGACCACACCAAAAGTTTTTCTTTGATCCCCGACTTTTGAAATATTTCAGCATCGAGAGTTTTGAGGAAGCTAATCCATAGGAAAACTAGTGATAGGTTTGTCCCCAGTCACCGACCCTCGATACCTTGTCGGCTAGGAGAGTAACAATCTTCAGTGAAAGATCGTCGTATGGCGGGGATAAAAACACGCAAAGCAACTCAGAACACCACTGAAGGTAAATTCAGAGTTAACTTGGAGGAAATACGGTTGTCTAAATGGCGCAAACATGTGACGTTGCATAGCAAATCCCAGGCGGCGTGGTGGGCCCATAACCCAGAATGTTGGGTATGTGTTATATTATTTGCATGTGTGTGTGTGTGGGCACATCAGATATGACAACTGGGTCTAGGGGGGGGGGGCAGTTATGCACCCCCTGGTTACGTGCAGTGTTCGGGGCAACACCCCGAAATTTATTTTTGGGTGTTTTTTTCTATTTTTAGAGGTTTTGTAAATTAATCCCGGAATAAGGGATTAGGGTTTTGGTATCTACGGAATACCTAAAAACATTGTATATATATTGTATGGTGGATGGTGAAATTCGATATAATGAATATAAGAAAGGTTTTTTCGGTTGAGGGTTTTCGGTATAAAATATCTGTGTACTCTGTGTATGAGCCATTGATTAATTTTTTTTTTTGCTTAAGAATCTATATGCATTTCTTTACTTCACAGGTTTAAAACTTACATGTGGTATCAAATCTCGTTTTTGGCTTCAGAGGGACGCTTTTGTTGTTGAGGGTTTGGCTCGGTCTTGATAGATCAAGTTTATCTTGGGTCCTTGATAAACTTGGGTTTAGTGGGAGCTTTTGCAGTGGATATTCGAGTATAGAAAGAGGAATGACGAACTCATCTAGAATTGAGATAGAGAAGTTCAACGGTAAAAAATTTGAGCTATGGAAGCTCAAGATGGAGGACCTTCTTGTAGACAAAGAATAATGGATCGTTGTGGATCCTGGCACATAGCCTACTGGTACACCATCTACTAGAACATAGGCTATTGGTACACAACCTACTAGTACACCAACTACTAGTATGTCGAAGGAAGATTGGGAGAAGTTGGACAGAAGAGAAAGGACTATTATTCGACTCTGCCTGGCAGATTCGGTTTTGTTGAATGTCTCGAGAGAATCTACAGCCAAGGAACTATGGGATAATTTCGGGAATTTGTATCAATCAAAGTCCCTGGTAAACAAGTTGTTTCTTCGAAAGAAGTTGTATCATCTTAGGATGGAAGATGAAGATTCTGTGATAGAACATCTAAATGCCTTTAATACTCCAGTAAGTCAACTTGTCTCTGTTAATATTACGATTGCAGAAGAAGATAAGTGTATTACTTTGTTATGTTCTTTTCAAAACTCTTGGAATACTCTGGTTGTAGCAATTGGTAGTACCACTCAATCTACATTGAAGTATGAGGATTTAGTTTCATCCTTGTTATCTGAAGATATGGGGCAGAAAAGCATGGATAGTCATAGCATAGATGCTTTATTTGTAAGAGGTCGTACCCAAGACAGGAATCCTAGTAAACCTTTAGGGGGAAGATCTAAATCTACAGGTAGATCTAAGTCTTTAGGAAAATCTTTGAGGAAATGATGGAAGTGTGGTAAACCAGGGCATTATAAGAAATATTGCAAGTCTAAGAAGGTTGATAAACCAAAGGG
>JZKD02S1673854.1:1055219-1067991 GCA_000966675.3 Picea glauca
CAAGTCTAAGAAGGTTGATAAACCAAAGGGATCTGATAGTACCTCTTCCACAGAGGCGAAAACCTCCACTGAAGAAGGAGGTGATGTTTACCTGGCATCTACAAGTACACATGTATACCTTGATGTATGGTTGATCGAATCAGGTGCGTCATACCATATGACTCCTCACAGGGAGTGGTTCTCTGAATATGAAAAATACAATGGTGGTGATGTATTCCTAGAAGATGAATCGACAACAAAAATCTTGGGACGTGGAAGGGTTAAGTTGCTGCTAAAATATGGAAGGATTATAACTCTCTCTAGGGTTCTGCACATTCCAAAACTATCCAGGAGCCTAATATCTGTAAGCAAGATGGATGATGCTGAAGTGAATACAATATTTGGAAATAAAACTTGCAAGATGGTATGAGGAGAAATGGTGTTGATGAGGGGAGTTCGGTGTGGAACTTTGTACAAGTTGTTGGGAAGCACTTATACTAATGGGTGTAATAGTTGTGTTGTCCCTGAATAGAGAAATAACGTATACAAGACCAATATTGTCCTTGGAAAGAAGACCATGCTATGGCATCAAAGACTGGGACATATTGGAGAAAAGGGCCTTTGAACACTACACGATAAAGGTATGGTTGAAGGTATGTCTAATTTCACTCTGGATTTTTATTTCTGTGAACATTTCATATATGGTAAACATAATTGAGTAAGATTCCCATCTGGTGCTACAAGAGAAAAGGAGATATTAGAGTTGATACATAGTGATGTGTTTGGACCTGTTCCTGTTCCATCCCTAGGTAAATCTATGTATTATGTTTCATTCATAGATGATTTTTCAAGGAACACATGTATTTATTTTCTTAGAAAGAAATCTGAGGTATTTGATCAATTTAAAGAGTTTAAGGCTTTGGTATAAAATCAAACAGAGGAGAAAATAAAGGTATTGAGAACATATAATGGTGGAGAATTCTACGTAAATGAATTTGAAGAATTCTGTAAGAAGTGTGGTATAGCAAGGTAGAAGAATACTCCATACACTCCTCAACAGAATGGAGTTGCAGAAAGGATGAACATGACACTGATGGAAAAAGCAAGGAGCATGCTCAACGGTGTCGAGTTAGGACAAGAATTCTGGGCAGAGGTAGTGGGTACAACATGTTACCTGGTCAATCGATCGCCTTCATCAGTGTTGGATGATAAAACTCCACACGAGGTATGGTCTGAAAAGAAACCCTTTCTTCAACATCTTAGAGTGTTTGGTTGTGATGCTTATGTACATGTTCCAAAGGAAAATAGGAGTAAGCTAGATAAAAAGGTTGAAAACTGTATCTTTATTGGTTATAAAGATGGTGTGAAAGGTTATAAACTTTGGAACCCAGAAACCAAGAAGACTGTTTATAGTCGAGATGTTGTGTTTAGAGAGGTAAAATATGTATCCAAACATGAATTCCTACCAATGCAAGACGAACCTAAGAAAACAGATCTTGAGTTGGATGATGCAAAATCTGAATCATCTGAAGAAGAGGAAGTAGAAGAAGAAGAAGAAGAAGAACGTCATACCCCAGTATTTAGGAGATCAGTGAGAGATAAAAGGCAACCATAAAGGTATAGTCCACCTGATTTCCATTCCAGTTTTTCTTTATCTATTACTGATGATGATCCAAGAACTGTCAGGGAAGCAGTGAATTCAGAGGATAGTAAACTCTGGAAGAAGGCCATGGTTTAAGAAATGGATGCCTTGGATAAGAATGAGGCATGGGATATAGTTGAGTTGCCAGATGGAAGAAAATTTGTTGGTAGCAAATGGTTGTTTAAGAAGAAGTTTAATGCACAAGGTAAAGTGGAGAAATACAAAGCTCGGTTAGTAGCAAAAGGTTATTCCAAGGTAGAGGGAATTGACTTTGGTGAGATTTTTTCTCATTTTGCTAAGTTTACTTCTATTAGATTTATTTTATCTATTCCTGCAACTTTTGATCTTGAAGTGGAATAGATGGATGTGAAGACAACATTCCTACATGGGGATTTGGAAGAAGAAATCTACATGAAGCAGCCAGAAGGATTTGTAGTGAAGGGAAATAAAGAGCTAGTCTGTAAGCTAAAGAAGTCACTATATGGTCTAAAGCAATCACCTAGGATGTGGTACCAAAAGTTTGACACATACATCCTTGGATTGGAATTTGTAAGAAGCAGGGTTGATCACAATGTATATTCCAAGCAGGTTGGTAATCACTTCATTTATGTAGTGTTGCATGTTGATGACATGTTGTTGGTAGGAAATAACATGGATGTTATCAAGGAGGTGAAATCACAACTATCCTCCAAATTTGACATGAAGGATCTCGGTGCTGCTAACTTCATTATGGGAATGGAGATTAAAGGAGATCGTGAAAACATGAAACTTTGGTTGAATCAGAGAAAATATGTTGAGATGATATTACAGAGGTTTAATATGCATGGAAGTAAACCGGTCAAGGTTCCTATTCCTATAGGTGCAAAGTTATCTGCAGATCAGTGTCCCAAGACACAGGAAGAAGAAGAGGACATGTCCCATGTTCCTTATGCCAGTGCAGTTGGTAGTTTGATGCATGCAATGGTATGTACTAGAATGAACATTTCACATGTAGTGGGATTTTTGAGCAGGTATATGTCAAAACTAGGGAAGGATCATTGGACAACAGTAAAGAGGGTATTCAGGTATCTTTGTGGCACTACCAGTTATGGACTGTGCTACCAAGGAAGACCAGGATTGGACAGAGTGCTGGACATACATGTCTTTGTTGATGCAGACTGAGCTGGAGATCTGGATTGCAGAAGATCTACAAGTGGGTATGTGTTTAACCTATTTGGAGGAGTATTCAGTTGGATGAGAAAAATATAGGCTGTAGTGGCACTCTCAACTACAGAAGCTAAATACATGGCAGCCACTCATGCAAGAAATGAAGCAGTATGATTACAAAGATTGTGTTCAGGTATTGGGTTGGTACAACAAGCAGTGAGATTATATTGTGACAGTCAGAGTGCAATATTCCTGGAAAAGAACCCATATTATCATTAGAATACAAATCATATTGATGTTCAATATCACTTTGTGAGAGACATGGTTGAGGAAAAGAAGGTGTTGCTGGAAAAGGTTGACACTTTGAAGAATGTTGCAGATTCATTGACAAAGTATGTGAGCACATAAAAGTTCTCCTGGTGTGGAGTAAAAATGGGCATTGCTACCCTATATTGTTGACTATATAATCCTTTGGCCCCCTGGATGCAAAGAAAACAACAAGTGGGATAATTTTGGGTATTTGTTATACTCTTTGCATGTGTATGTGTGGGTGCGTCAGATACGACAACTACGTCTGACGATCCCTCTAGTAGCACCCTTTGTGTCATGTATGTTGGTCACTTTCCTAGGGAGGTCCCAGGGGGGGGGGGCAGGTATGCCCCCCCCTGGTTACGCCCAGTGTTCGACAATGAGCGGTAGCTTGGGGATGATAGGGTTCGGGGCAGTGCCCCGATTTTTTTTTTGTGTGCAGTTTTTGCTATTTTTAGCGGTTTTGTAAATTAATCCCGGAATAAGGGATTAGGGTTTTGGTATATATGGAATACCTAAAAACATTGTATATATATTGTATGGTGAATGGTGAAATTCAATATAATGAATATAAGAAAGGTTTTCCCGGTTGAGGGTTTTCGATATAAAATATATGTGTACTCTGTGTATGAGCCATTGATTAAATTCTGTTTTTCATAAGAATCTATATGCATTGATTTACTTCATAGGTTTAAAACTTACAAAAAATACGTTCCGTTTCAGACAGGAAAATATACAGACAAAGAACACCGGAAATACATACACAAAGAAAGGAAACAATACATCCAACTGCTACAACTAGAATCCTTTCATCAAAGTTTCGAGACTTTTGCATTAGATTTCGATCGAGATCAAATTATATACAATAGGCGCTCTCTACACTATTTGGCCAACCAACCTGGTTTACATTGAAAACATGAAATATATAGGCAAAGGTGCCACTTAGGATGCTCTGCTCTCTAGATACTATCCCTAGAATCTAGGAAACGAGCCTTCCTCCAATCAATGGCCTTTTGTATGACCTCTTTCCCAAAATAGAAAACAACTGTGTATGGCCACGTCATAACGAATTATTTCTTGGTTCGGTCATCAACAGGTCTTGTCATAGGGGTGGTGATGTGTCTCATTTTTTCGACATCCTTTATGCTTCGCGCAACTGCACGATTGTATGTTGCGCTTTCCAGAGCTGTCTCTTAAGCCACACCATGTTCCCTTCGTGACCTTGTGATGCTGACACCTCAAGGGTTTTTGCTGCCAAATATCGTCTTAATTCTCTATTTTTCTTGTAGAGTTTGACAATGGAAGGTTGTGCCTATTTTAGTTGTTGATTTGACTCTCAAACGTTAGTACCCGTGGCATCTTCCCTCCTCATTCTTCTCTCGCTTTCTCGACTTTTGCCTTCGATAGGCTCTAGCCGAATAACGCGCATAAGTAATTCCTTGACAACCGATCTTCCGCGCGACTAGCTTGGGACTTAGGCTTCCTCGACTTCCTTGGCCTGCCCCTTCTCTGGGGTATTGACTGTTGGGGAGGCATGTCTTCCAATGTCCTTCCTTTTGATGCAACTCCTTCCACTTCGACCTTCGCACAGTGTGATATCATCGTTTCCACGCGCAGATGTGAATCTCTGTTTGAAACCTCGGGGATGCGGATTGTGAGTAGGAACAAATTCCAGTCACTTTTGGGCTCAGGCCTGGTGCTTCTACTACTTTGCATTCCCTTTATTATGTTTTGAGGGGTTCCCATGGTGCAACATGTATCTTTCTTATGCAATAAATACTTGGCAAGGGCCCGAGGTAGAAAACTTGATCAATCTGGGCTCGCGAGATGAACTACCAATAGTGTATAAGCTCGGCTGGTGAGTAGAATGCATGCAGAACATCCAGAATTTATAACAGAGTGGGTAGTAGACAGAAACGTGTTAGGGAACACTGAATTCATGGCAACTGGATGTTCTGAAGAGAAACGAAGATTTTCTGTGGCACATCCATACGACGAGTATGTTCCGGGGCGTGAAAAGTAAAAATGATAAGAGTTGCAGGGTGAATGTGATACGAGCGCCATGATTTTTCATCCTTCCATCCTTCGTGATGAGATGATGATGGTTACTGCACTTGCCGACGCGACTTCTGTTTAAACAACTTGCCTCAAACTGAGGCACCGAATGAATTCCCTTATGATAGGACCCGATTCTTTTGGAATAGAATCATACTCTTAACACATGTTTGACTCTGACATCCTTTCCCAACTCCAAGGGCCAACTGGCCACTGGCTTGACTTCGACCCTCATGTTATTTCGTACTCAATATTTCATGCTGTGGAACATAGACATAACCCGAATAAGAACCACCCTAACTGGAGAAAAATGATGACGCTAACAGAAGCGAAGAAAGAAATTTGAAAGCTATAGAGATCCCGTGAGTATCAAATAACCAAGTTTAGTAATCTTTACAGGTATGTACCAGTCTGGATTTTTCATGCTTACACTTCATACATATATTTTACCCAATGTTTCTCTATACACAGTCTCTAAACGATTTAGTTTTTTCTTGCATGAAATATGCCTCCTAGTATTGAGAAAACATGGCCTGGGAGCCTCATTGAAAGATTCAGTGAAAATGGGCCAAGTGCGAGAAGCGCTGTGTCAAAATCACAAGGCAATGAAGGATATCAGACTCTCTGAGTTTGGCATGCCTGACGAATTTTTCGACTTGCACGACATAGTCAAATCGCACATTGAGCAAGACTCATTATGGGCCGAAGAAATAACAAAGGTGACAGACATAGTGCAAGGTCAGGAGCGACAATTTATGGAACACCCGATCAAAGCTCGAGCTATGCTGCAACAGTTAAGTGCCAGTATAGTAAAGTATCAGGCACATGCGATAGAGATAAGACAGATTTACTCAGCCCCGATGGAACATCATAGATTCCCATATGCCAACATCGATGAGGATCTATTCATCAAGTGGTCGGAGTACGAGAAGAGTCACCCTCTTAAGTGATAGCTTGAGAGGACTCTTAGACAAACTAATAGGAAAAAAATGCCACGTGGTGAATTTTGTTTTACTTATTTGCACTTTAGCCATTATTTTTAGTTAATTTAATGTTATAAATAGGAGCATCGACTAGTTAGTGAAGGGTCGATGGTTATTGCAAGAAACTCTCATTTTTGGTTTAGTTTAAGAATTATTTCAGAGCTGCTTTTAATTGAGAAGTCCTTCTAGACTAGAGACAAGTTTATGTTTTCATCAAATGCATGTATGATTGGATGTGGAGAAGAATTATTTCCTATTTCCTCTCATGAATGGATGCAGTAACGAGTAAGATCTATTAAATCTATTGATAAGTTATCTGATGCAATGTTTTACAGTTCTTTCTTTAATGATGAAAATGAATCGTTGTGTTATTATGTGATGGATGATTAGAGTTAAGTAAATTATTTTACTTGCCATTGTCTATCGCATGCATATTTTCTTTTGATAATTTGTATCTCAGTCAGTAATCAAAATACTCACATGGTTAACGTATTAGTACTAGGCCTGTGGTAGATGATCATTGCCTGCATGCTAGAGTAAAGGGTTATCCCAAGCTCAGTCTCTTCTACAACTATTTAGTTTTTTCCCACTTTGTCAACTTGTTGGTTTATACCGTATTTATATTAAATCAGTCTTATCTAAGAGAAAACACAAAAAAGAGAACGTCCAAACCAGAGGAGAAACCCTTCGCAAGAAAACGTAAAGCCCATCGATTAATTGGCCGGATCACAAGATCCGGAGAACCATTCCACCATTAAATGCTGCAGAGTCTGATTGGGCCTCAGTGTCAAGTTTGGTTCCTGCTGTTGAGTTAAAGGGATTTAGGACCCATCAACAAGACCGATATCTATTATCTAAGAAAAGGAAATCATTTTGATCATGTTAAGACCCTTGTAGCCTGCACGAATAGAAGGCATTGGATTTTCAAGGATATTCTGACTTTCATAATTTAAAAAATATATAAAATTAATATTATAAATTTCCAAAAAACACACCACACTAGAACAATGGGTTCTCTACAATTATGTAATTTTTTGGAATGAAATTCCATTGTTAAGGTACTCAACACCTGCAAGAACAAATACATATCACTTATATTTTGTTGGAAAAATAACATACCATTCTTAGAAAAGTCAAATTTAACATAGTTATTCACAATTTCTATGAATACAAGTTGTATTTTCAGAAATCTAATTCAATTTCCCATGTTTCATATTTTTACACCATATTCAAATTCACTGTAAAAGTACCTTGAATAATCCCTCTAGGATAACAAATTGTTGTTTTTCGATGTTTTCATTGCCACTAATGCATCATGAGAGACCATCATTAGCTTTCACTCACCCATATATATAAATATTAATGGGTGTTAATTAATATTAATATTTTCAAATCTAGATATCATTCCTACTACATGACTTGGGTAATCAATGGAAGGGATGTAACATCATATGAATCTATACCTATAGCTTGTAGAAATGATTTTTTCCCACCCATTAATGATATGTGTTTTACGATGATCTGGAATGGATCACTATATAATTTTTCATTTATTTTGGAACTTTATAAGTGGAAAAATGAGAAGAATTGGCTGGTAGATCTCATTTTAGGGCTAGGTCCCAATTTGGTGATTTGAGGTCTAGAAACTTCTAGAGACCATTGAGGCATCAAATAACACTTTTGGGGATTATAAATTTATGAGCTTATCTCTACCCCACAATGATATTCTACATGTTGTAAGCTTTCCAACCGTGCGAAAATCACCTCAGTCGAAGTTCATATGTGGAAGTTATGCCTTCCACAAGTCGACCTACCTTGTTGACCACCATGGTACCAAATGGATGACACATTAGCCCCCATTACTCATGCATGTGGGGCTACTCAAATATGTACTTTCAAGAATATTATAGAGGATAAAAAACCCTAACACTAATTAAGGTTTGACACATGCAAAAATTTGAACCCTAACCCTAGACGACTATTAGGTTATGTTAAATATTGGTTCGCTAGGAAGAGATCATGTTCCATTCGTTTAGTATTATTATGTTCCATTGCTAAGTAGAGCATCCAGGAGTGGGGTATTGAAGCATAATAGATGAGGTAGATATCAAGTTTCCTAGGTCATATTTTGTGTTCATTTGACATGTGGATGATGTGTTCATTAGTTTGTTTCTTTCATTTTGGTTTTGGTTATTTCCATAATTGTTAACACTATGCTAGTAATATTAAATATGAGATCTAAGATAATTAACTAAGTAATAAAATATTTTAAACAGTTGTATGGTTTGTTGTGATGAATTGTTTCAATGGAATATCGATGGTATTTTACAAATCATACATCCCAATATAGTAAGAGTCAAAATCAAACCTCTCTATAATAGTCTCTATAGTAAGACTTGAGAGGTTTAAACCTCTCGTGCTATTTTGGGAAAAAGAAGATGAGACATGATTTAAGTAAGTTGGACTCTTTAAACCTCATTCAATGATTGAGTAAATTTGATCCTTTCAAGCTCATTGGATGATGCAAAGTAAATAATGTTATTAAAATATCCATTAATCTCCAACCAATTAGTTTGTTAAATTAAAATAAGAAAAAAAAAAGTAAAAGAAATGGATAGTCCATGGCTTATAAGAATTGTGTCATGTCACCATACTAAGAGTATAATAAAAGGGATATTAAAAATGTAAAAACAAACATGGATATCTAGAATATTTAGTGAAAATATGTGTTTTTTTTTTTTTTCCAATTTCAATAGTGTATTGAGAGAAAGGATAATTTTTTTTTTTGGGAGGTAATCTTTAATCTCCAGTAAAATAAAATGTGTTATCTAATATATGAAAACACATGCTATGCCATTAACACTTGAAAAGTAGAATAACCATAAAGAAATCTTGTCTAGATAGTAACCACAAAGAAAAAGTGTTGAACATGTAATCATTCTTTTAAAATATTTCCTTTATAAACAAGTGCTGCATGACATCGTAGTCCCTGCCACACAATTTTTATGGATATAAAGAGTTATTTCTATATTTTAAAAATTAATATTTATTTATTTTATTTTTATTTGTGTACAAAAGTTAACAAGTATTTTATTTGTGTATAATTATCTATTGTGTACATAAGTTAACACTTATATATATTATTTTAACAAGAGTGAAAAATAGGAAAAACTTGTAATGTATATCCATACTACAATATTAAAAAACTATAAATTCAAAATATCACATATAAAACAAGACCAATTGCTTACCAGGCCATGTCGTTCTCCGGCCTAAAATGCAAGCTTCTGCTGATGTTGGGCTTGAGTGTAGAGTTGACAAAATTAATAGCACTGTAGAAGGTGGTATACATGGTCTTCTCAACCTCATCCGACCATGTGTTCTCTGACTTCCTTTTATTTGCATCTCTTCCTTCATGACACGAGAGAACAGAGCGTTGTAGGGCTGGGGGATTGGCTGACATGGCAGGGAGAGGTTTGCAGGGAACCGATGTGAATGTTGATTGTATGAAAAGGAAGACATGGAAGGATAATTCACAGAGGTCAATGCTGATCTGGATGACATGCGACTCGCTAGCTGTGCTTGCACGAATGCCAGTTCGGCCTGCAAACTCACAACCTGTAATAAATTTATTACACATATCTTGAGACGAGATATACCTGCAGAAACAATGTCTGCAAATTTAAAAGAACATTAAAGAATGGGTTTATAGATGTTATTGATATATACACAGTTTATATATGTTCTCAAGAAGTAGTGAACATTTAAAATTTTCAAAACATCTTATATTGATTTGAGAACTTTTTAAACGCCTATTCCCTATTATTCTACTTAGGGTTGATCTGGCTCAAATTTTGCATTATAAAACCAATCCATTTGTAATAAAATTATTAGCATATTAACCAAATGTACACTTGAATGTGCCAAGAAGCTTTCATTAGCAAAACATCTACTTGCATTCAGGAATACGTATGACTATAACCCATAAAGACCATGGAGCAATTTAGCAAATGTAAAGTAGCCAATATAATGACAGCATGTTAGGCAAATTATGGAACTAACTGAAGCAATGCTTTGGATTTAAAACAAGGTTTCTATGTCCAATGAATATAGCCATTAGTAGAGATACATTCCAAAGTTCCACGCCATAAACATTACACTAGTGTTAGACACGCTGATCATTAATCTTCCTTGAAAGAAAATAATTAGATGGAATGCATGAAGATTTAGATAGTTCTGCAATTAGTAGGGACTTTGTCTACATAATGAGAACCCTTTTCTTTGTTGTTCATGGATGCATTGCATCACTCCCTCCAAATAAAAAATGCACAAACTAACTAATACCGAGATTTGACATGAATTGAGAATATAAATAATAGAGTGCAGTAGTAATTCCCAACATTTCCAGAACATCCTGAACAGAAGATCTATCCAATTAAAAAGAGATTAAATTCTTCCCAACCTTGATGTATAATTCTACAACAAGCAGTGCTAATTGTAAGAACTTGAGGACCATTAACAGATTGGATTATTGAAATCTGAAAAGACTAGGATCTAGAAATTCATAGCAATGATCAGCTTGCACTGTATATCTAATCTAAGCTGGAGCACATCTCTAGCCCACTTAAGATGTGATAATTTTCTACTATGCCTCGATAATTGAGTTAGGGCATGGCAAAAGTGAAGTCTCAGAAAAAAAACCAGCATAATATTGTTATCGTGCTGCAATGGAGGCAACTACAAAACCCTTAAAACATAATAATATTACAAAGCACATAGGAATTCCCCATTGTTATCGACGTCAAGGTCTGCAAATCTGTAGGTAAATTCTTTAAAAATCACTCGTGATTCCGAATTTCAGGAATAGTAATTAGCTGTTGTGGGAACAATAACAACAACAAACATTGCAACACAATTAACATTGAGATTTTTTGAGCAGGAAAATTTGAAATCAGTGTTGTGAAAGCCTACAAAATAGGGGTATGTGATAAATAGTAAAGTCAACCTTATTAGGATCTGAGCCAAAAATCCTTAATAGGAGGTGACGACATTACGTGAAAGCCCTTGGAATTCCCTCCGGAGCATGTTTCTTGCAGCAATTCCAACAATTAAACAATGAAAATAAAACACAGTTAGCTACCTCTTGAATGGGCTTAGTAGCCTCTGGAAGCTTCTCCTCTTGCACAGAGCCTGAATCCTGGTGTCCGGGTCAATCCGAGGCCCTTCTTGGATCTCTGGCATTTTTAGGGACGACTGAATCATCACAATACATCTGAGCCAGAGCATCTGGTTGGTGACCTGCTGTGGTTTTAGGGAATTTGATTTCCTTGTCGTAATCAACGCATTCTTTCTCTCTTTTCCACTTATTTTCTTCGTTGATTTTGGGATCGGAAGGGCACTTGTCTTCTTCCTTGGCGCAACCATTATCACCCATGCCTTCGGCTTCATCTTCCTCGATGGAATCCTGAACATACAGCTGCTTAAAATTGTGAAGAGAGATGGAGGGCTTGGGGTGCCGGAAGGCCAGGGGTAGGGACTATAGCGATGAGTTCATCGCTGAATTCATATTAATTTAGGGTTGACTTTAAATTTTTTGCATAAATTCTAATGTTTAACTTAGGAAGTTTGTATTCATATTTTTTTAAATAAAAAAATTATAAATTTGTTACAATCTTATTGGCTGATAGGTTTGAAGTGTTATTGCGGCCTTCACTTCTTCCCATGCTTTGATTAAATTCTTCCAACTACCACCACTCTGCTTTGACTGTACTTTCATAAATTCCATAAATGCCCACTGCATTGATAGTGATTACCATTCCGTCATTTGGATAAAGTTTTATAACAGGTTTCATGCATTAATTAATGAATCTATAAGATAGGAAAATTGAGATAACCCAAAGCTATATGTGGCGACAACACCTGTTGTCAAGGACACAGATATTAAAGCATGAAGTACACATAAAACAACTCATCGAATTTAATATACAACCAGACGTACACATAAACAAACACCTGTTGTCAAGGACACATATATTAAAGCATGAACTACACATAAAAAAACTCATCGAATTTAATATACAGCCAGACGTACACATAAACAAACATATGGATTTAATTTATAGCCTCAAACCATGTGAAGGCTCTAATAAGAGTCGAAACATAAACATATCAACCATATCCAAAAGTGGTTCTCGTTAACCAGATAACACATTTGTACTGATGATAACACAATTAAACTATCAAATATTTACATAAATATTAATATTTTTATTAATAATTCAAATTACACTTCTTTACTGTGAGAATTGTCCATTGTCCATACAATCCCGAACACCCTTCAATAAATGAAAAGAAGGGTTGCTAGTAAACCTGCAAAGACAAAGACGTTTGTCAGGACAAGTATGGAGATAAAGTATGAATGAAAACAAATGTACATTTATTTAGCCACAATGTCCAATCTTTGAAAATAAATATCGATTTATATGTTTGGGAACACTTCACCGTGGTTGCATCTCTGTAACTGACCAGAACAATTACAGTGGCGACAACGAGTTCTGTTAGCAGTCCAGTGTGTTGGTGCCCAGTCATCGATCTTCTCATAGTTTCCAGGTATCATGACTCTGATCTTCATCTCCCTTCTTTCTTTGTCTTGCTTAGG
>JZKD02S1673854.1:1090477-1101515 GCA_000966675.3 Picea glauca
ATATGAATACAAACTTACTAAGTTACACATTATAATTTCTGAAATTTTTTAAAGTCAACCCTAAACTAATATCAAATCAATGATGAACTCATTGCTATAGTCCCAGGCCTTCCGGCAGGGACTAATAACACTGAAACTAAAAGTATAAGATATTCTTTTAATTATATTTCTAAAACGTTAATAAACAATTACATTTAAAGTAATATATTACATTTTCACATAAAAATAACAATAACAATTTATAATCCATAATTTAAAAGTATCCACAAACAAAAATTATTGGAAATACAATCTTCCTTTTAAAATTCTATAATACTTATTGGAATGAAAAGGGTATCGGGTGGAGATCAAGAGATTCTCAGAGCAAAGATCTCAACGCTACAGCTTTAGGATTTCGCTCTCTCAGAATCGATATAATGTATCTTCAAGTGGTATAAACTTTATTTTTTATTTGATGTTAAATTAGAATATACATTTAAATATGGTTTACCAATATATATTTTTGGATTAATTTTGACTTAGTTACATTATAATTAGGATAACCTTGATATAATTATTGATGGATTAGGAGTACCTTGATATAATTGTTGATGGATTGATCATTAGTGACTTACTCAGTTATGGGCATGTGATGAAGCTTATTTAAAAGCTTGAATAACTACACGGTAAGATTCTTTTTGTGACATG
Organism: Picea glauca; assembly: GCA_000966675.3. Classification (NCBI taxonomy): domain Eukaryota; kingdom Viridiplantae; phylum Streptophyta; class Pinopsida; order Pinales; family Pinaceae; genus Picea; species Picea glauca. The sequence goes on from JZKD02S1673854.1 coordinate 1,091,165, forward strand.
TTCTTTGGGGATTTTTGGCAAACTCGCCAATATTAATGAAGATATATCTTTAAAAGTTGGTTTTCCTGGTAAAATCTTTGCAAGGTAGAAATCTCTTGTGTATTTTGTGATTGCTTTGTGACTGTTGATGTCACTTCGCTTGATATGAGCTTTATATTTAGTATTAGAGCAAGACAAACACTAAGTATTTAGTAAGACTCCATTTATGATGAGAGGAATTGAGAGAAAAAATGCTATGTGGATAATGAATTTGGTAGATACTTTGAGCATCACAAGCTAGGACATGAAATTGTAAGCATTCATTTTGGATTTTTAAGTTTATCACATGTAAACATGTAAATGGATGTAAGAAATATTTTGGCATGGGTACCTTGATTTGATGAATCACTCTAGTCTAGACATAGACTTAGGGGATAAGGGGTGTGTTGTATTCTTGCATACCAACTTAATAAACATTGAGTGAGGGAGATTGTTATTCTAAGTCAAGTTTAAAGGGGGAATGTTAGGTTAATATCGATCATAGAGTAGTTAGACTATCTTGGATACGATCATTGATAAATTTAGCATTAATGTCTTACATGTCTTATAGGTCCATGGTATTAGGTAACCCTGGTATTGAGTAACTTTTGTTATTTTCCCATGGTATTAGCACGTGATGAAACCTATTTAAAAACTTGTAGAACTCCATTGTAAAATTCCTTGAATGACTTGTTCTTTGGTTGGATTTGATAGATTAGCTAAGATGATTAAATATATATATTTATATATGAAATCCAATTTTCTCACTAAAGAATTGCCACAAAAATCTTTGTGGTAATTGTTAATGTTACTTTTTTAGTATAAATTTTACATTTTCAAATAAAATAATTCAAGTAATTGAATTAGTTTAGATATAATTAATGTTATTTAGATTTTGTTAATTTTAACTAAATTCAAATCTCATGGATGAGACCCATTAAATAGGTTTATTAAAAATATTATCAACCCATAAACAAATTTCATTGGCTTCCATGGCAATTTTCTATTTAATTCAATTTTTATATGACCAAACATTGAACAAATGTGTTGGAAAATTTCAAGGTAATAGATGCAATTGTTTTTTTTTTTTTTATGTTAAGTTAGAATATATCAATAACAGTACCAGGTGGGCTGCTTTTAATATATCTAGGTGTTTTTCTCTTTAACTGAATGGGAGTATTTAGTTTTGAATCTAAGATGAAATCGTTGAACTAGTAATACAATTCACTAAATGTGAAAAATCATCTTTGAATTTCCTCATAGTTTTTGTGAATTTAGTTTAATTATTTACTAAACTTTGAAAAAATTATTTGAAAAAGAGTGAAGCGTTGGTGAATTTCCCCCAAAATTTCATTGATTTAATTCATTACTTGCATTAGAAAGCTTCCAAACAGGTGTGATGGAGAATTTCAAGGACGAAAACAAGAAGTTCTTCTGCAACTTGACTGGACATAAACGAGTGAGAAGCATGTTGTCATTACTTCTAGCTTCAAAGATTTCATTTCCCAGAGAAAAAGTGATGCAAGAGGCGAAGGAATTCACAAGAGAATATCTTAATCAAGTTTTAGCTAGACACGGGGATGTGACCGATGTGGATCACAGCCTTTTCAGAGAGGTAAAAAATAAACACATTTTTCGTTTTCCACGGATGTACTAAGAATGCAATTTTATATGGAAAATCCTTTTTGATATATTTTATTTGATATATCTTGGATCTACATTGTGCAGGGAAGTGAAAAAATACCGCGCGTCACAAAATTCATTGTTGAACACTCAAGACTTATCGTGCAGTGGAAAAACAACTCGATTTACTGTGTGTTGCGATAAAAAACTTAATGAATGATTTATAGATGCAGAAACAACACAATGCTATACTTAGCATATAAACTCAGAAATATACATGAAATCATGAACACACAAAATAATTGATATTAAGATAAAATTCGGCGCAATGCACGAATACATAGTACAATAACTAAGATGAGCTTCGACTCCAATGAATTCTTGGACTTCTGCATCTTTTTATCACACACACAGAGCTTGTGCTCTCATACTTCTTCGATTACCTTCAACTTCTATTGTTGTTTCTCTATTTTGTTTCTATTACTCTCTCTGCATCTTGACTACTTACAGACTCATAAATATAAAGACTTATGATTGATACTTCTTACATAAGCTAGCTGACTTAATAATAAATACCATAATAAATTCGACTGACTTCTATATGCTTAACTAGAATCAAGAATGATAAAGATCAGCTCCATTTAATAACTCCCCTGCTTTCCAACTGACAAAAACTAAGCTTGCGAAAACACAAGTGTAAACTAAATAAACTGTATTTACAGATTGACTAACTGACTAACTCACTGATTTCCAAATCAGTAGATACGTAAGAGCTCACCGACTTGTAATTACTATTTCCAACACTCCCCCTTAATTATAAGTAGGTAGGATTACAAAAATTTGCAACAAAAATTTTACTTGACATGAAATGTCATTCATCTGATACTGCATAGACTCCCAAACTACTAGGTAGATGCTGAAATGCATCGCTTGCTAAAGATTTTGTGAAAATGTCTGTGACTTGTTCTTTTGACCTACAAAACTCTAAACATATATCTTTTTTATTCACTAATTCTTTGATAAAATGATACCTTTTATCAATATTATTTTGTTATGAACATAATATATAATAATAAATATACATACATTATAATAGTTAATGAATAATTAATGAAGAGACACCTTCCCAATGAAAGGTCATGCCTCTTCATGGAAGGGCGCCCCTACGTGGGTATATAAGGCCCTCATTCTTATTGTATCTCATCTCATATTCATATACATTATTATTTAATATATTATCCTTTATGGATTATAGCATGTTGTCCTACCTACATTGGCTATTTACCTGGTGAACCGGCTTGGTTCACCATAGCACATCTTTTGTTTTACCAACAACTAGCGCTACATTTTTCTTCTTGGCTAGCTTCAATGTCAATGGGAACATTATGTTACTTGTCATATGGATTATTTCAATAAGATCATTTCTTGGATATCTATCCATAATCACACAATGATTATCTTCCATGTAGATTCTATATCCTTTTTGTAACAATTATCCTGTGCTCATCAAATTATGCTTCAAACTAGAAACATAATATACATTAGGCATAAACTTTTGTTCTCCTTGCTTAGTTAAAATGTTTATACTTCATTTTCCTAAGACAACAAATTGGATGTCTATTCCAAGTATAATCTTGGTTTGTACTGACTTGTCCAAACTAGAAAACAATTCTATGTTTTCTGTCATGTGGTTACTGAAGTCTGAATCTAGATACAAAATGTCACAGGTATTTTCTTGAGAAACATTGCATTCAACTGGGGAAAATACAGACATTGTTTTAATGTGCACCATAAACATAGGATTGGTTTGGTTATTTGTGTTGTATTACTGATCTTGTCCTTACTTGTTCTAATTATACTATCTCTTTCTGCACTCGTATGCATAATGTCCATACTTTTTACAATAATGGAACTAAATATTTGATTTTTCAGTTCTATGACCACTTAGATGACTTTTATTTTGGTTTTGACCTCTTCCACTAGTGTTTCTAAGAATGCTACTGTGTCCACCTCTGACATAATTTCTTCCTCTTCCTCTAGAGCTATCTCTCCCCCTTCCTCTTCCATGAATTATAGATGATTGTGTAGAAAATGCATTCTCTAATGACATATTTGACCTATTCATTCTGTGTTCATGATTAATTAGAGAAGCTTGCAGTTCATCTAGGCTAAACTGACTTAGATCTTTTCTCTCTTCTAGAGTTACAACTAGTTTATCAAATTTAGGAGGAAGACTCCTAAGTACCTTCTCAACAATTTTTCTATCATCTATGGTTTCACCATGAGACTTAATCTGATTTATTAGGCCAATGACGTGGGTATAAAATGAATCTACTGAATTTGTGTCTTTCATTTATAGAGTTTCAAAATATCTTCTAAGAATATGTAGTTTTGAAGTCTTGAATTTGTACATACCTTAATAATATGTTTTCAATATGTCCCATGCTTCCTTGGATTGCTTCACTTATGCAACTCTTGGGATTATTATTTCCTGAATGGCTTGTCGTATGTAAAAAATCGCGTTTCCATCCTAATTTCTTTGATATTTGAAAACATCCTTCTCATCTTGTGTGAGTGCATTGTATGCTGCCTGATCTGATGGTTCTACATAGCCATTCTCAACTATCTCCCATATATCTTTACCCCAAAATAACTCCTTCATGGTCAAGGACCATAAATCATAATTTTTTCCTGTGAAAGTGGGAGGTTGCAAATTTGAAGTAGAAGCCATATTTCACCTTACAACAGAGATGTTGCTATGATAAAACTGTTCTAATAAAACCTACTCTAATCAAACTGCTCTTGATCAACCTGCTCTAATACCATATCTTGGATCTACAGTGCGCAAGGAAACTATTCACAACGCAATGACAAAATACTGCATGCCACAAAATTTGTCGTTGAACACTCAGGACTGACCGCGAAGTGGATAAACAAATCGATTTACTGCGTGCTATGATAAAACACTAATGAACGGTTTATAGATGCGGAAACAACACAATGCTATACTTATGATATAAACTTAAAAATACACATGAAATTGTGAACACATAATATACTTGATATTAAGATAAACTTTGGTGGAGTGTGTGAATACAAAGTACAATAACTAAGATGAGCTTCAACTTCAATGACTTCTTATACTTCTTCAACTTACAATCACACACACAGATATTTTTCTCTCATACTTCTTCGACTACCTTCAACTACTAATGTTGATTATTTGTTCTGTGTTTATTGCTCTCTCTGCATCTCGACTACTTACATACTCATACATATAAATACTTATGACTGAGACTTACAGAATATAACTGACTTAACAATAAATACCATAATAAATTTGACTGACTTCTATATGCTTAACTATACTCGAGAAAGATAAAGATCAACTCCATTTAATAACTCCACTGATTTCCAACTAAAAAGACTAAGCTTGTGTAAATGCAAGTGTAAACTAAATAAATTGTATGTGTAGAGAGACTGACTGACTAATTGACTGACAGGAAAATTGACGGAGATGTAAGAGCTCACTGACTTGTAATTACTATTTCCAACAATATATGTATGTTTTTTAAAAAGATGGAAATTAACCATTCCCATTGATTTAATTTTACCAGTTGCATGATCAGTGGCAACGATATGTTGAGTCATATCTACAACTGGAAATGTGTCTACGTTTAATGAGTACATAAAGAATTCCCTCGCTAGCTCAAGGATGTGTATTGTAAATTTTTTTTCGCTTCTCTTGCTGGGTCAAATTCTCCCAAACAACATTCTGGAGAAAATATATTCTCCATCTAAGATCTAGGAGCTCTCAGAATTGACGATCAGACTGATCGACAACTTAAGATATTTTAAGGTATTTGGCATATAAATTTATATTTGTTTTAAGAGAGTTTAAACAATATCATATGCATAACATTCTATGTAAAATACTCACCCAAACCTTCCTATTTTTTCTTCACTAATCACAATGAAGGACAAGAAGGAACGCATGGTGATAGATTCAATTATCGAGTGCTACATGAAAGAAAATCCTAATTCTACAATGGAAAATGCTTTAAATCATATCAAGGGCATCCTTCATTTGTCCCTTGAGGAATTGAATTGGGAGTTTATGATGTAGGACAATGTACCATTGTGTTTCAAGAAGTTCACTTTCTATATAACACAAGGCCTTCAATTCCTCTACAAATACGGAGACGACATATCCATTTCTAACAAAGAAGTAAAGAACTATATTTTCAAAATTCTCGTTAACCAATTTCCTAGAATAATGATGACTTGGTTAGAAGCTTTGTATATTAAGTATGTTTTTAATCTGAGAATGTTTCTTTTGTCCCTGATAATGGGTGGATTTCTTTTGCAACATTATATTTTTAATGTTTTATGATTGTGTATGGCCACATATTAAATAAGTTGTACAGAATGAGAATAAGAAAGTTTGTGCAAGTGTTTATGGTAGTAGTTTGTCCAAGCCCTCCCAAATTGTCTAATAAGTATTATAATTTATATTTCCATTTCTATTTATGATTCGAATTATAATTTTTATAGTAAGGTTTATGATAGTTAAAATTGATAGGATTGATTTTATTATGATGATAATAACTATGGTTGTTATTATCTTATTTATTTGTTGAGATTAACTTGGTTTATTGGAAAAAAATGATAAGGAGTTGATTGTTTTGATTTGACATTTTATTTTTATGTTTTAAAAGATGGGAGAAAACCTTTCCTGAATCTTTATATTTTTAGTGAATTAATATATTTAAAGGTTGGTAGTGTTGTAAATATTATAAAATTAAAATTAAATATAAACATACATAGAACATGTTAACATAAAGTGCTCTCATCCTCCTCCTCCTTAGTATCATATAAGTGTAAAATGAAGAAAAAATGATATACAATTCATGCATTCTTCTTGTGACATGGTATCTTCTTATGGCATGGTTTATATCATATAAAACTAAAAAATGTGAATGAGATAATTGAGGTACTTAGATAACCAAGTTTTAGATGACAAAAAAAAAAATTGAAGAAATTAAATAATATAAGAAAAAAATTATGTAAGTGCGTAAATATATATATATATATATATATATATATATAATAAAATTTTGCTTTAGACTCTAAAATAAATGATAAGGAGTTGATTGTTTTGATTTGGAATTTTATTTTTATGTTTAAAAAGATTGTAGAGAAAATTTCTTAAATCTTTATGTTTTTAATCAACTAATATATTTGAAAGTTGATAATGTTGTGGACATACATAGAGCCTGCTAACATAAAGTGCTTTCATCCTCCTCCTTAGTATCATATAAGTGTAAAATGAAGAAAAAATGATATACAATGTGACATGGTATCTTCTTATGGCATGGTTTATATCATATAAAACTAAAAAAAAAAGAATGAGATAATTGAGGTAAGTGTCTAAACTTTTATATATATATATATATATATATATATATATATATATATATATATATATATATATATATATATATATATATATAATTTTAGAATATAGCTTGGGGAAACAAAGTTACATCATTTAGAGTATGGTAGACATATTAAATATATTGAAAACGACAAGAACACATTTTATACATTCTATTTGCGTATGAAAGATGTTAGTGCATTAAACAAATACTATTTCTTGTCATAATTTCCAAGCAATATTATATGAATAGAATATACATATTTGCAAGGGAATCTCCACATGGTGTCTTGATGTAATATTATTGGACATAAAGTTGAAATAGATTTGGTTTTTTCATGGAGAACCTTCATCTGATTTGTAATTTGAATTCTTTAGTGTTACCACATCTAATGATATGTAGAGTGCACCTAACTTCTATACCTAACTTCTATTGGTTAGTGTTACAGTCTTGTATACTAGCAATGCAAATGAGTTACAATAATGGATTTTTTTTAGTTTGTATGATATCTCTAGTGGTTCTCCATACATTTCTTTTGAGAAAATGTTTAATAACAAAATTGTAATTGAAACATTAAAGACACCTGTTTTGTAATAATGATATGTGTCACTATAAAATTAAACAATAATATTTCTATAAAATATTCAATCTTTAGAATTAGTATACTTATCCTCAAGAAAAAGGATGGGGAAATTGGTGGAGAATATCTACTAGTTCTCATGTATTATCTTTAGGCTATGCATCCTTCAATTGGGTCAAAACATCCTAAATATGTGTTGGAAATAATGGAACTTGTGTTTTTCCAAAACTACCTTAGGATGCAACCAAATGGAGCTAACTTCTAGTGGCTTATATCCTTGAGTGAGGTATGTTTATAAGGTTATAGATGCAATAAAACCTAATCGTATTTTTCAAAATGGTATTCAAGGTGATGTTGATCAACCTACTACTTCATGTGATTATGATCCAATTTCAAAATATATTTGAGGGTATGAAGAATATCAACACATGATGCCATGGTGTTGTCCAACAGATGAACCTTAGATAGGCCTAGAAAGTATGAGATCATTGTCCGAGGTATTTTTCCATAGACTACCTCAATTGTGGTTATTTTAGTAGCACCTTGATACTTAGTATTGTAGCACCATTCAACCAGGGCTAACCACTAGACACCCTAGCATTGACATTTCAAAGAAAGAAAATGCAGAATGATCTTTCAAAATTTTGTTGATGTCCTCTATATAGCCATTGGCTTGGGAATAATATGCTATGTTGACATTCAATGGGGTACCTTGAAGATGAAACAACTCCTACTAGAAAACATTAGTGACAGTGGGGTCATGATTAGTAACAATGGATTTAGGCATGGCATGTATTTAAAAATATTATCTATGAAGACTTGGAATATGGGGGAGGCCTTGAACGTGTATCATTAGGAACATACATGAGCATATTTGGAAAGGTGATCAATTGAAACCATTATCATTGATTTGTTGTCTGCTTTTGGTAACCCCACAATGAAATCCATAGAAATGTCAACCTACATAATGGTAGGAATGGGTAAGGGTTGTAAGGATCCTAGAGACTTTATTGTTTCCACTTTGTGTCATTGGAAAGTATCACATTTTTCCACAAAGGTGTGGATTTCATTCTTCAAGCCTTCCTTAAAGAATGAAAACTTAATATCGATATGTGTTTTCTAAAATGCCAAATTACATGCTATTGGAGATGAGTATATTTTAGATGATACTTTGGATTTAAATGAGGAATACCCCCCCAACAAAAACTATATATTTTAGAGCAAATCTCATCATATTTCCAAGTGTAACCTAGGTTTGGTTGTGGGTTGACTTGTAGTTGGTGGATCATGTGCATTATCTTGGAATCCAATAACTATTCTTCATGTTACAACTATAGGAAATCAAGAAATAGGAAATATAAGGAAAATAAAGAGCCTTCCTAGTCATACTTCCCAAATAGAGCATCATCCACCACATTTTCCTTTCCATTCTTGCAGAAATATCATAGTCATAGCCTAACATTTTTATGACCCACTTTTGCTACTCTAGGGATGATAGTCTATATTTGAGGAAAACTGTTAATTAAAATGGTCTATTTTAATTAGGAAATGACCTTCCATCAAGTGAATATGGAACACATCAATGACATGAAGCATAGCCAAATTACCTTCTCATAGGTGGATTTTCCCAAGTTTCTATCACATAATTTCTTACTAGTGAAAGTGAGTGGGCATCCCTCATGCATTAACATAACCCCAATTCCTTTACCTAAGGCATCACATGCCAATTTTGTTTTTCTTAAAGTTAGAAAGGATTTTTCTAGTAAGCATAGTTAATGTAACATCCCTCTCTATTGATTACACTTTTATTGATAGGTTCTTTGAGGACACTTGCATGCAAGTGATCCAGTTATGGTATTATGATTTCGTTCAATTATGGGTTATATATGATGATGATGATGTATTGTGACTTATTATTATTTTGATGTATAGGTATTGGCATATACTATTGATGAGTTTCCTGAGTGTGTAGTACACATGATAGGTTATGGATGTTGATGGAATCGATTGACTTTCTTCGACTCCGGATAGAGTCAGGGAGTGGATTGTATCTTGATTGAGTATTTGATTTTACACACATGTGATATATGATTTATTTTAGTATGATTTATGTATATGGACTATTGAAATTGTTTTTGTCAGTGGATGCAGGCTTGACAATGCTTGCTAATCTGACTCACATAAGGAGTAAAGGGACCATGCACAGAAACTGTACATTGAGGGAGAGGTGTGGCAGTGTCCCTGTCACAACCTACTAGAACTCCCACTATGGTCTGAACGATAGGTTAACGATTACCTAGTTCAATAGGTCCACGATGTCATGAGGGAGGACCGCGACAGTCGCTCACAAATATTTCTAAGGGGTGCATAATAAGGCAAAGTCATTATTCTTTAGAAGCCCCTAGTCTCTCACAAGGTCAAAAAAATGGAATGTTGACTCCAAGGGTTGGAAATGTAACATCCCGCTCTAGCGCACTTACCAAACTTATTCTTTGAGGACACTTGCTTGCAAGTGATCTGGATTTTTATGATGTTAAAACTTTTTCCTTCATTATGATGCGTTAAGATATATGACATGATGTTTTTACTACGTTGATGTAGACAGGTGCTGCTAACTCAGTTTCATTGAGTGTGCAGGGTTTCGGACCCTGAGGATGCAGAGGCATCGGTGGAACTCCCTTGGACTCCGGAT
>JZKD02S1673854.1:1113202-1128006 GCA_000966675.3 Picea glauca
GGTTGAGGTACATGTTGAGTACATGGTTGAGACAAGTAGTTGATGAGTTGGCACATACATGAGGTGTATAGTTGATGATGTTGGTACATATTGATAAGTAGTTGACACATGATTGATACATACTTGGTACATGGTTGTATGCAATCATTTATGGTACAGGTTGATTACAGGTTGTTTGGTACAGGTTGGCACATGGTTGATTAACTTGTTTATGGTACATGTTGAGGTACATGTTGATGCATGGTACAAATTTATTGGTACAAGTTTACAGAGGTATATATCACAGTGATAGTGTGACAGTGGTTCCATCATTCTACTTGTACTTCAGGGTGGTAGGAAGGGGCAAGGATAGGTGGTTGTAGCCACCTTCCGGTTGTAGCCAGAGAACATAGGGGGTTGTAGCCTTCTTCTGGTTGTAGCGAGAGAATTGGGGACTTGGAGCTTCCCTCAGGTTGTATCTTGAGAAAATAGGGGGTTAGAGCCTCCTTCTAGTTGTAGCTAGAAAACAAAGGAAGTTGGTGCTTCCAATGAATGTAATTCTTCAAGACATATAATAAAAAGTATTCTGTAGTTTTTTCCCGATTTGGGTTTCCACGTAAAACACTGGTGTACTGTGTATGTGTGTGATTGTTTATTTCTTACTGCTCATTATTGGATATTAGTTCTACATTGATATAACATTTGAAGAAAAATGATTATTACGCTATTACTGATTCACCCCCCCTCTCAGTATTCCAACACATATAATATAATCTTGAGTCAACCTATGACTAGTCTAACTAGAATAAGACTCCTAATCCAACTCTAACTAAGATCTAGTTAGGAGACACTAATTAAATGAGAATTTGGGGAACAAAGGGACAACTAAGAGAAAAAAAATAGGAACACATTGGGGAATGTGAGGGAAATTGGCTTTTTAAATAAAATAAAAATGGTAAGTACTTGGGCAAATTGGGTAGAGGGTGACAAGTGTGTGAGTGAATAATACCAATTAAATTAATTAAAAAGATAATTAATTTTGCATGAGGACATGTGTCATTGAAGAATTTTCTATAAAACAAATGTGGTAGAAGAGAAATGAATCTTTCTTTTACTTGGTAATGTTATACTATCAAAATTTGGTGGATTGTGTTTTACTTGTGAGAGTTGGGATACCAAGCTTGAATAAAAAGTGAAAGCTCTTCCTTGTGAGGCAAGCCTTGGAGATATTGTTGTTGGTTTCTTGTATGTGGCCCCTTTGCGGCTCGAGAGGCTAAGGGGGAAGAAGAGAACCCCTAGAATTGGATAGGAGGTACCAATGAAGTCTCTGTGATTAGCAAGCGGAGGAAAGGAAGGAGCACAAGACGTTGGAGTACATCCTCAATCCTCCATATTCATAGGTTCTAGTATTTTATATTGGAAATGTATATTGTATTAAAAGAAAATTGTATATTATATTTTGTAAACATTTCTACAATTGTGTTGTACTTCTAAAATCAAATTTTGTAAGATTATTTGAGAGTCTTTGTTAATCTATAATTGAACTACTATATTCGCGTCATTTTAAATCTAGTATCTAGAAGTTCAAATTTCTTATTTTGTTGTCAATGCAACTCAACCCTTGAAATCAGATTTATACGTGAATACTGCCATTTTTAAATCACATAATCGAATGTATAATTTCATTATGAATGTAAATGTCAATCTAAATTTGAGATCATAATTTAAGAGTTTCTTTTGGTTACTAAAATTCACTACACTTAGATTTCTTTTAAAATCTAAAAATCATTGTAATGTTTCTTTACACAATCGTTATGATATTCATAAATCGTTGAATTATTTCTTACACAAATCATTGTGATATTCATGAATCATTGTAATCATCGTAATGTTCATGAATCATTGCAATCGTTATAATATTCATAAATAGTTGTAATCAGATTTGTTTGATGTTGAATTTGTAGACAATCAAAAACTAAGTTTTAGGATAGTGGAATATTATTATATCTAAGAACGAAAACTCGGACCCCGGAATGGTATTTCTCTTATCGTTGAAAGCACTTGGAATATACTAAGGTGGAAGTTCATTGATTTTCTTTGGCACTTGTTTGAATTCCCGAGGAACCTCTTGGTCTTGGAAATTTAATTACCATACCAAATTTGTACTGCGATGTGTGGTCGCTATAAAAATCAATTTGAAATTTGGTTGTTGCATTTATTTTTACTACGAATCTTGATTTGAATATTATGGTCATGGGTAAGATCCTCTCAAATTGATTTTAAATTGTGTATGGTCATTGCATGTTTTTAATTTGTGATTCCAATGTTGGAACTCTTTTAGATGCTGTAATATTTATTGTTCAATTGAACACAAATTTCATGGATCGTTGTTTTAGTTGGTTGAATTTATGGAAACTAAAGTTATAGAGTCACTATAAAATCTATTGCAATATTGAGTGCAATTGCGTACAGAACCTCACTAAAATCATTGCAATTTAATTAGAAGACCTAGATTATGATTTTCATTTTGTCTTTGTTAACTATTCAAAATATGGGAAGTGGAATCTGGTTAGTCGCTGTAGTTGATTTACAAGTTAGAGTTCATATTTTGTTGGCCATTATCAATCCAATTTCTAATTCGAAATTTAATTTTCTCTTGTCATTGGAATATTTTGTAATCCTGAAAATGTAGAATCTCTTGGTCTTTGTAATTAATTGATAACAAAGCTACGATTTCTTGGTCGCTGTAATATTTATTGTTAATATCGATTATGAATTTTTTGATGTTTACTGTAATTATAGTTGTAATTTGGGAATAACATTGTGTCAACGTTGTGGCTTGTTATAATTACTTAAGTTTGCTTGATCATTGTGTAATTAGTTAACACATCTCTAAACTAGATCTTATCATAGTCATTGTCGATTATCATACATAACTGGAAGCTTAAATTAGAGTTAAGAAATGTGTGTTGATATAAAAATCATTTATAAACCGTGAGAAGTTAGATTTAAAACCATGATGTAATTTTAAAAATAAAAACATAGATATATATAAACTTCTAGTTCACTGTCATTTGATTTACGATCCTAATTTGTAATTTATTAGTCCCCGCCAAATTTAACTTACAAAATAGGAATTTAAGATTCTACTTGAACGTTGGCGATATAAATTACAAACCAATTTTTAAATTCTGTGTTTCGCTACCATAAATTTTATACCCTCAGTTCAGAAATTTTATCTAGTAATATATATCTCCTCAATCCTTGTAGAGTGAAGTGGTACCACCAATGATTTGGGTATAGTAGGTGCGAATCTAAGTACCAAACAACTTATGTTATGGTTGTGTTAAACGACCTTTAGGTTAGTTGAACTTTTAAAGAGATTAATCAAGGATATGATAAAATTAATAAATGATAAGAGTGATTACTCAATTAGGAAAAGTGTTCAAGAAGTTTAAGAATCAAATTTAATTTAGGATATCGTTTTTAATATAGTAAAAGAGGTAATATTTTATATGATACTCTTTAAGAATTTTAGCTTATAACCTAAAAGATACATTTTAAAGTGGGACTGAAATGGGGATTTAATATGTATTGAATTTTTAGGATTAATTTGGTGCCTACAATACTTGACTACCTCTAAGTAATTAAAGAATAATGATGCCTTAGATATAGATAACTATACCTTGGATATGAGATGAAAATGTTTGTGAAATCCAAGTTAGAGATTGAATTGTTAGAGGTAGAAGTTTAAAGCAATTTGTGAGTCTAATTTGAATCATTTATCCAGTGGGGTTATTATGCATAGTGTTATGCTAATTTTAGTACTTTCTAGCTAGAGGACTTGAGGGATATATTCTCTTCTTCATACTAAGTTGAATTTCTTGTTATTATTTATAATAAAAATTTGTTTATGTTCTTTCTCAATACATGTTACCATTGCTTAAATGATTGCTTATTCATAGTAGGTTTTTCTATTGTGCTTGAAGACTTTATGATGACTATGGTCGTTGATTTTAGTCTTGGATTTTTGGAATAGGATAGTGGTTAAGGGAATTAGATATCTCCTTGTTCCTCAGAACAATCACCAGTCCCAAGACCTTTAATTGTAAAAAACAATTGGATGAATCCTGAACTTGAGCGTTGATTATGTGTCTTGGTGGTCCTAACCTAGTAGGTAGGTTGGGCGGGTAGACATCTTGGTTATATCTATGCGATGCAAATAATATTTTAGTTATAGTGATGTTGAATTTGATTGTTTCCATGTTGTGATGTAAATGAGAACTTAATATGTATTATTGAAGTATGTTAATGTTGCCCATCACTTATTCTAATTGATATTAATATATATATATATATATATATATACTCACTTACATTGATGTCCTAATGGAGGGGCCGTTACAGCTAAATCTTGAAAATCCTATTCAAACTCCTCATTCCAATTAAAGGCATTCTTTTTTAGCAAGTCGATGAGAGAAGTGACAATTTTACCACAATTTTGGACAAACATCCAATAGTAACTCGTGAGCCCAAGAAATCCATGAAAACATTTGAGGGTCTTGGGATAAGACAATATTTAATTACCTAAATTTTCTTAGGGCCAACATGCACACCCTCCCCACTAACATTGTGTCCTAAATATTAAACTTGTAAAGAACCAAAAACAAATTTAAAATGCTTGAGGAATAGTTGGTGATTACAAAGGAGTTGTAAGACTTGATCCACATGTACTAGATGTTCCACCCAAGATTTTTTTGTAGATCAAGATGTCATCAAGGAATACCAAGAAAAAATGATGTATAAGGGGATTAAACATGTGGTTCATGAGGCTCTAAAATTTGGAACATGCATTACAAAGACCAAAGGGAATCACCAAAAACTTGTGATGACCATCATGAGTGAACAAATAATTTTTGGGAATATTGGATTCCTTCATGTGAATTTGGTGATAACCAAAGAAAAGATCAAGTTTGGGGAAGAACTATGCTCCATGTATCTCATCTAATAGTCGATCATTGTTGGGTCAAACAAATAATCACAGAGGAGAAAAGAGGATTTGAAAGAAATGGTGGTGTTTGAATGCACCATTGCACTAAAGCACAATAGATATGAATGATTCGATGGATCATCTATAAATAGGTTTTGTTATGGACCAAACCAAACAAACACAGATCACGTCAGGTGTATTTTTCCATGAAATGTGGATCTGAAATCCATACATGCACATGGTTAACCACATTTAGTCAATGATCGAACCAAAGAATTGGTCAAATCCCTAATTTCCGACAAGGTAAGGCTTACGATGGAACCCAATGTTACAACAAGCCCCTGTAAACTCATCTTGGAGGAAATAAAATTAAATAACACACAACTCCCCCCCCCCCAGAAATTTGTTCAAACTGCAAAATATGATCATATATGGTACAAAAATAATCCTGAAGAAGTATGAACACTGCCACCATCAACGATGAACCAATAAAAGTAATGAAATACTCAAAAGGAATTCATACAATACAAATTGGTTGCAAAACTATTGTTGAAAAAAAAATCTCATTCGGTCAATCGAATAGACAACAAGACAACACAACCTAGTCGATTGGTCAAATAGACAAGAAACACGCTAAGATAATCAATCTTTGTCAATCTATGTATCATGTATAATAAGAAGTAGTAAATCTCCCAAAAACATAGTCGAACATGGAATGGTTGGTCTCAACAAATCCAAGTTGATTCAACAAGAAGTCGTGTCAACAAGAAGACAAAAATTGGGTTTATACATCAACAATTCAATCACTTCCCCCATTAAACACAATTGAGGGAATTGATAAGGAGTAGCAATAGTTCTAGTAAAAAAACTAGTCGACGAACAACATCTAGGATAAAATCTAGTAGACAAATACAAGTCAAAAAATTAGTCAAAACCTCCAATCGAGTGTCATCTTTGGTCGAACCTTAGTTGAAAAATATCCCAATCAAGCTCCAATCAGTTGTCATGCTTGGTCAATCCTCGGTCAACCACTTCCAAGGAAATAAATAATGAAGAGGACCTCTGCACGACTATAAAACTAATGATATATGACAATATGATGTATTCAAACCTCTTTTTATCTTCTCCCATGACCATTCATCAATCCAAACATAGTTTATCATGGTATTTGGTACTAGTCCACAATTCTGTCTTTCACGTCTCTTCTTAAAATGTATAAAATAATGGTTTCCATTCCTTCAATTTTTATGGTGAGGGTGACAATAGGGAACATATGTCTCTGTTGGTTTATCAATAGATATAGGATTATATTCATGTTCACTTATAGGAGTAGAAAAAAGCAACATATCAGGAACAATTGCATCCGTAACAACATTATGAAATCATGGCATGTTAGGAACAAGAAACGCAACAATATGTTCAACAAAAGTAACAATGGGTTTCTCGTCTGGTAAACCAGTCTGAACTCCACTTGCAACAAATAAAATTCCATGGTTGCAGTAAGGATAGGTGTAGGCAGGGAGGAAAAAAAACATCATATCTAAGAATTTTTCTTGGTGACTTCATCTTAGGTGTAATAGGAACAAAAATACCCTATCCATTCTTCCCAAGTCATCCTCCGGTATAACCCATATTGATCAGTAGTCGAGACCCAACACCTGTAGCATGTCTTTCAAAACTAGGATAAATAACATTGTTAGTAGTGCATAAATAAAAAATATCTTTCTTACAAAGAGAATTAGTGATTTGGATTTAGGAGCAGAATGGACTGATTAACAGACCGAATACAACAAACAAAGAGATATGAAAAATAACTCAAATATCCAGAGAACAATATATTTTATTAAATAATGAAATAGGTTGAAACTGTAAAACTACAGAACTGAAACACTTGCTCAAACGGTGGTAGCTATATCTGAGAAGATATGTGGTTGCTATGTGCATTTGTATGATAAAAATGGATCACAATGAGGCTCCAGAGGCCTTTTTGATAATACTCATGAATTCCAAAACCCTAGACATCCAAAAACCTAACCCTAGAAGGTGAAACACCAAAATTCATGTGGACCCTATGGGTAAGTTGGTGTAATTTGGTACCTAACTTCTTAGGGTCATAAATTTCGCATATGATCTTCGTTTTAGGCACGTGATATCCCATTGAAAATGTATTTCAGAGAACTACACATTCCGCCATCAAAATTTGACTTCGCCTATAGTTTGACTGTGGCGAGCCAAAAAACCAACGTTTAGGGCCCCAAAATGGCCATGGAAGTACAACAAGATGTGTTAACATGAAAACATACAAAATAATTCAGTTGGATTAGGCCAGAGACCACTTGTATCCACGTGGAGGATGTGTGGGGATTCAGACAATCCCATAAGTGTAGAACCCACAATTACAAAGCAATACAAAAGAATGTGATGAAAAAAAATGGACATGATGAGCCAGTTGGAATAGTTGGGTGGCCACCAATATCCACCTGGATCAATCCTCCCCCCTTAGGAAGTAGTGGTCTCCATTGAGTTGAGTTCTCGCATCAAGTGAGGAAACTTCTATTGGATTTGGCCCCGGGTGAGCCCCTTTCCTTGATGTAGGAGTTTTCCTGCCTTGACAACTCGATAAAGCCAGATCTGTTGTTGGCAAGTTCCCTTGACCTGTGTGTCCACTATCTAGTCAGTGGATAATTGTTCCATGCAGTCAGGGTTGATCTCTATTGGTGTCAGTTGTTTTGCGATCTCAAAGATGTCCAATAATGGTGGGAAATATGGTCGAAGGAGGTACACATTGAATACTGGGTGCAAACCAATGAAGGGTGGAGTTTTGAGCTCAAAAGAATTGCTAACCATAGCCTTGGTGATATTGTAAGGCCCATAACGAAGTGGGTGAAGCTTCTGATGGGGCCCGGTGAGATGCTCCTTCTGTAAACGTGACTAGAATTTGTTGCCAACCTGAAACTGGTGTGGAACCCTGTGTTGATCATGGTGCTACTTGTACTTAGCATTGGATTTCTGCAAAATATCTTGGACCTATTGGTGGATGTGCTAAATCTTCTCAATGAATCTGGTGGCTTTGTCAATCGTAGACTGATCAGGGGAAGAGTCTGTCTGTGAGGTGGCAAGAGGAAGTGAAACATAAATGGGTCCTAAGGGTTGCAATCTCAGTCCCACCTAAAATGGGCTATGGTTGGTGGAACTATGGAGAGCCCTGTTGTAACTGTGTTAGACATATGGGATACTCTCGTCTCATGTACGTGGATTCTTAGAATTATACATGCACAGGATGTGCACAATCATTCGATTGATGACCTCTGTTTGGCTATCAGTTTGGGAATGGAAAGTAGTGGATTTTGTGATCTTGGCATCCAACAAAGACCAGATACTCGACCAAAAGGTGCTGAGGAACCTGTTGTCTTGGTCGGAGATGATGGTCCTTGGTATCCCAAAGTGGAACCACACTCATTAGAAGAATATATTTGCAGCATCTACTTCTATGAAATTCTTCTTACAGGTTGTGAGGATGGCCATATTTAAAAACTGATCAACGACCACAAACACAGAGTCATTTCCTTGCTTGGTGGAGGAGAAGATAGACATGTAATCCATTGAGATGGATTCCCAAGGCTTATTGGGAATAGGAAGAGGGGTGTATAAGCCTTTCTTATTTATGGCTAGCTTGGAAATGGCACAGACAGTGCAAGACCTGATATACTTGCTGACATCCTATCGAATTTTTGGCCAATAAAAATGTTTCTGAAGAACGACCACACTTTTCTCTACGGAAAAATGTCCTACCACCCGACTGTAGTGGGATTCCCAAATCTAATTTGCATGCTCACTTGTAGGAACACAGAGATGGCCCGGGTGGCATAATATTTTGTCGTGAATGTGAAAATCATTGAAAGTTGCACTTGTACCCAAGAGATGATATGTGGTAGCGAAGTCCAGATCTTGTTGATAAAGTTGGGGCCACTATTATGCTTCATGTCCACAGGAATGGAACACAGTGGTGAGTGTAGCCACAGGAGGCGGACTAAGTAAATCAACGACATGATTGGATATACATTCCTTATACTTGATGTTGAGATGGAATTGTTGTAGGTAGGTGGACCACTTCTGATGTTAGTCATTCTACAATTTCCCCTATGTTTGTATGAACTGTAGAGGCTTGTGATCAATGTGTATGATCGTCTCTTTCCTCATAATGTAATGTTTCCATTGATGACATGCTTGTACAATGAAATACATTGCCTTGTCATAGGTGGGTATTTTAGGATAGTATTGGAGAGTGTCTCACTATGGTATTCCACTGGATGCGCGTGCTGAGTGAGAACTACGCCCATAACATAGTTAGATGCATCAGTCTCAATATTGAATGGTTGTTGCAGATCGGGAAAGGAGAGTACCAGAGTTGAGCACAAGCGATTATTCAGATCATTGAATTCTCATTGTTTCTCCTTCCCCCACATGATCTTGGCCCTACCACCACCCTTGGTCACCTGGCTGAGGGCCCATGCAATATTGGATAATCCCAACACAAACCATCGGTAGAAGTTGGCTAGTCCTAAGAAGCTCTGAATCTCGGTCAGTGTGATCGGGGCTGGCCAATCATGGATGAATTGGATCTTCATTGGATCAAAATGTACCCCATTCTCATAAACAATGTATCCTAAATATTGGATCCTGTTCATTCCAAAAGAGAATTTTTCCAAGTTGGCATAAAGCTTGTACTTCCACAGAGTGCTCAAAACATGCATCATATGCTGCATGTGTTCTTCCCACGTTTTGATGAAGATGAGGATGTCATCTAAATATACTACCACAAAGGAGTTGGTGAAGGGTCTCAATACATCATCCATCAACCTCATGAAAGTGGTTGGTTCATTTGTTAAGCCAAAGGGAATGACTAGCCATTCATAGAGACCTTCTTTAGACTTGAAGGTTGTCTTCCATACATAATTTGGTTCGATGGGAACCTGGTGGTATCCAGAATTTAGGTCAATCTTGATGAAGAAATTTCCCCCCTTGAGTTGGTCAAGAAGGTCATCAATCCTGGGAATGGGGTAGCGGTTACTGACTATGATTTTGTTTAAGGCTCTATAATCAATGCAGAGTCTCCAAGTCTCATCCTTCTTCTACACCAGTACAATTGGGATTACTCGAGGGGAGGATATGGGTCTTATGTGCCCCTTTTGAATAAGATCTTGGATACGATGCCTGATTTTGTTATTCTCCATCAATGAGTGTTTATAGAATGGTCCATTAGGTAGAGGTGTGTCGGGGGTTAGATCAATTGGATGCTTGACTTGGAAGTGTGTCAGTACCCCGGTAGGTGAGCCAAAGATGTCTCTGTATTCTTCCACGATCCCGTACACTTAATTCTACTACAGAGAGAGGCATTGTGTAGAGGCCACATATGTGGTAGTGACCTTATTCTTACTTTGAACATAGATCACAAAGAAGACAAACTTCCTGGTCTGTGAAAATACCTTGTTGCATTGCTTAGTAAAGATTAAAGAAATAGAAGTAGGCAGAACTACCTCTCGGATCCTGTACATTTTTCTACCCAAAGTAATAATAACACTGCAGGGTATAGACTCATACACAAAATGATGCTTCCACAAACATGGTTGTCCTAAAATAACATCACAAACTTCAAGGGGATAAATATCACACAGTACATCCTATTTGAAAGGCTTGATGTCGTAGGGAAGAGGAAATTGTTGGCTGACATAAAGATCTCTTCCTTGACGAAGGCAATCAATGGTGTAGGGCTGCAAGTGTGGTGTCGTTGGTAGGTCTAGCTGCTTGACGACCTCTGTTGAAATTGGGTTCTTCTGACTACCTCTATCGACAATGAAATGAATCGGATCCCCCTTGAACCACATCTACAAGTGAAAGAGGTGTTCCCCTTCCTCTGGTTCTTCTGGTTCGCTTGGCTGGACTTTGGTGGTAGTGATAGTGGCACTGGGTTTAACATTAATAATACGCTTCCTTCCTTTAGCATTTGACTCAAAATTAGAATCAACCTCTAACTTGGAAGCCTTCAACTTGGCCACGAGGGACTGCTTGGAGAGACATTCTTCGGTGTTGTGCCAAGGACTTTTATGGTACTCACACCATTTTCCTATGTACTTATTCATCTTCTCATTTCCCTTATTGTGCTTTGGATTGGACTGATTGGCCTGAGGGTGACCATATCGACTTGGTCCCTTGCTGTATTGGTTGGGTATTCCTTTTCCCTACTTCGGCTATGAGGGGTTTGCATACCCAAACTCCTGTTGTTTCTGCTTAAATTTATACTCTATCTTGACAGCGTATCTATAATCCGTTTCCAATGAGACGATGTACAGGAACTCCATTTATGTTTGAATGTATCTATGCAAACAACTGCGGTATTTGAGCACCAGATGATGCTCAAAGTCTTTGATACCCAATTTGGTGTACTAGTCCTCACATATTCCAAGAGCGTAGTATTGTTCTTTAATGGCATCCCGAAAGGAATCCCATGTAGGGGACACCATACAAATTTTAGATTCCTCCACGACTATTTTATCAAAGTAAGTATCCCACCAGTCTTTAACATGGGGAATGACCTTGAGGAGTGAAAAAGTCATCTTTTCCCTATCGGAAAAATTGTGGACTGAAAAATATCCTTTGAGAAGATTCAACCATTTATCTACAACATCCGCATCTATCAGTCCTTCAAATAATGGAATATCAAAATTTACCTATACCTTGAAGGGGGTGGCATGGCCACTTGATGAATATGCTTCTCTTGTGGGCAGTCGTCGAAGGATTTGCATGAAGTTGTCCATCACTTCGTTCCTTTATCGCACAAGAGATTCATCGAGCAAAATTTTAATAGGATCTCTTGCTCCATCATCTTTCTTTTCGTTCTCCACGGGTTGTTGTCTGGATCAGTGTGACCAATATTGTAATGGATTGATTGGTTCGAGTTCCAACTTCTTGTACCCAGATCTTGTCGGGAACATGCACAAAGAAAAATAAATGAAGAATAGACCATTATGATACCACTGATCCATATTTAGGAGAGAAATGAAGTAATTAATAGATTGAATACAATAAACACAGAGATATGAATAATAACACAAATATCCAGTGAGCAATATCTTCTATTAAATAATGAAATAGTATGAAACTGTAGAACTAAAACACTTGCTCAAATGATGGTAGCTATCTCTGAGAAGAGATGCGGCTGCTACGTGCATCCGTCTGAGCAGAATGGATTACAATGAGGCTCTAGAGGAATTTTTTATATTACTCATGAATTCCAAAACCCTATACATCCAAAAACCTAACCTTAGAAGGTGAAACACCAAAAGTAATGTAATTTGGTACCTCAACTTCCCAGGGTCGTAATGTTTGCATACAACCTCTGTTTTAGGCGCGTGATAGCCTGTTGGAAAGGTATTTCAAAGAACTATGGATTCCACCATCAAACTTTGACTCTATCTATAGTTTGACTATCGCAAGCCAAAAAAACAATATTTAGGGCCCCAAAACGGCTCTGGAAGTACAACAAGATGTGATGACATGAAAACATGCAAAATAAGCCAGTTGGATTAGGAGAGAGGCCACGCGTATCCACCTGGAGGATGTGTGGGGCTTCAGAAAGCCCCAAAATTATAGAACCCACAATTACAAAGAAATACAAAAGAACATGCTGAATAAAAATAGACATGAGGAGCCAGTTGGAATAGGTGGGTGGACACCAATATCCACCTGGATCATTATGGGTTGAAGAAGTAATAGGTGATCCTAGAAGCTCAACAACAATAGTCTCCTCTGCATTTTGTAGTCGGTGAATTTCTTCTTCAAGTTTCTATTTGAAGTCTTGCAATCCCTAAATAATCTCATCCTTCTTAGTCAATTGTAGTATCAAGATACCATAATCTTCTTCCAAAGCCCAATATTCATTACACATGTGATTTTTATCTTCTTGAAGAGGAGAAACTTCCTCATGAAGCTCATCAACAAAGGATTGTAAATGGGAAACTTCACCAATTAGATGGGCATTGGTATCTTCCAGTTGGAAAATGGTTGTCTTCAAGTCAACATTTTGTGTCTGAGAAAGGGCTTTCAATTATTTCTCTAAATCATCAACAAGTTCGACCTTGTCCTTATGTTCAATTAAATAATTATGGAAAATGGTTTCCATGGAATGCTCCAAGACATCAACCTTCCTAGATTCCTCACTGAAAGCATTTTGGAACACAACATATTCAACCTTCAACCGAGTTTTCAATATTTCATTCTCTGATTGTAATGAAATGAATTCTTGATGCAGACGCGCACCCGCAAGCACGTCCGCTCAGAGGATCTTCTTCTCTTCACTCAGCCCGAAGAACTCAAATGTTATTCTATTTCCCTATTGGGAAATCTGCACCCACAGAACTCTTACACGATCCCCTTGTTAAAATCGAGAGATCGGACTTCGCTACTTCGCGAGGTCAGTGGTCAAGCGCTGGTGTTTCGAATCCCCAAAACCCGATGCAAGTCAACGTTGACCTTTCCTTTACCCTGTCGGGACTTCTCCTATCATGGTTTCGACACTCGTTATGTCGAACAACTTGTATCCCTGACTCCCGATGCCCGATATGCCGAAACTCCAACGCACGCGCGAGTTAGACCCTTCACGTCACTTCACCTTATCAGTACTTCGAATTTCGCTATATCGCGAATCCTGAGGTAATGGTTTCAGAACTTCTCGCTGTGAAACCTCGATATATGGTGCCACCTTTCCACTGACTCCTGCGGCCCCACACTGTCCTCGTACCCATCGGGATATCGCGATTTATGTTGCAATATTTCAGAGTTTCAATCCATGAAACCCCGATATGCGATTTCACGTATAAATCCAATGGTCCTTGTGGCCCTGATCAATGGCTCTGCCCCTTCTGAGATTTGAACCCTCGAGAATACTCACTGTATCTCCCTTGCTCCTTCTTGAGATATAACAATTCACGGGGTGTCGCGAATCCTCCTCGGAGAATACCGACCGTCCATTCCTCCTTTGAGAAATCTGCAAAATGATGAAGTGTTCCTCCATGGAACTCGTCCACCTGCACGCAAAATTACGATGCCTCTTATCAACCTTCAAGGCACAACTTCTCTGCACTGTCCTTCAACAAATTTGAAGACCTTATCCTACCTGAGCTTTCCCAACTCTGAATCATGGAAAAGATTCTTGCGCACACTCCTTGCGGCAACTTTCAGACACTTCCCAGTGCTAGATTCTCTTCGACCTTGAGCACACTTGCAGCAACAGTCCTTCAAAGCTTCACACAGGTTCGCAACCCTGAGACTTTTAACCGGCCTATGCACTCCTTGCATGGCTCTTGTGCCCAACTACACCTTTGGGATGAATGAGAACAAAATCTATCTCTATCTGAACCCTTTGTCAATGCACTCCATGCGGACACGTCAACTGCACTCCTTGCAGGAATTCTCTGGCTCAAATAGAGAAACAATTGAAACTCATTCCATTTACCTTTCAGACTTCAAACTCAACATGAAATCATATACACAACATATAAAATCAAATGTATAACTGGAAGCAAACATACATGAGCATATCCTTCAGCATCAATACATAGAGAATCACATAAACCATGAATTTGAATCCAAGCTTTCTATTAATTCAAATGTTTGTACATGGGTGTTCTTACACAGATCACTCCATGCTCTTGCTCTCTTCAGCAATGCTGCTTCATAATAATGTTACAATGCACAATGAGGGTGTCTATATCCCGTTTCCCTCTTGCGCTCTCAAACAGTCTAATCTAGAATTAAATTTCTATCTACCTGCATTAAC
>JZKD02S1673855.1:0-10841 GCA_000966675.3 Picea glauca
TATCACTTGGCCCTTAAGTCAAGTCACCAAGGGAGGAGAGAAAGAAAAATTCATTAGTTCTGAATCTCAATAGAAGGCGTTCGATGATATGAAGCATTGTCTTTGCTTTGCACAAGTGCTCACATTACCAGACTTGCAACAACCATTTGAGATCGAGACAGATGCCTTCGACTATGCTATTGGGGCAATCCTTACTCAATAGGGGCATCCGGTGGCATATCACAGTGAGACACTTTCCGACACAATCCAGAAGTATCGCACTTATGACAAGGAGATGTATTCCATTATGCAATATTTCCGATAATGGAAGCATTACATTTTGGGAAAGGAAACGATCATCCACATAGACCACCAACCCTTGCAGTTCATACAGACACAAGAGAAGTTGCAGAATGATCACCATCAGAAGTGGTCCACATACCTACACCAATTTCATTTGAACATTAAGTACAAGAAAGGAAGCACCAATAATGTTTCAGACTGTCTCAACCGACCCCCTATCATGGCGCTAACCATGATGCTCAACTCTTGTGGGCACGAGACTTCTGATTGGATGCTTCTCTATAAAAGTGATCCAGAATTCGACCACACATACAATATGCTCTTGGAGGGTAAGCAAGTTCCTAATTTTCACCTCCAGGATGCCCTACTGTGTCACCTGAGACATATTTGTGTTCCTTCAAGCGAGCCTGCCAAGATTATTTGGGAGGCACACTACAATTGGTTTGCTAGGCATTTCGAGGTCGAGAAAACCGTGGTAGTATTTCAAAAGTATTTCTATTGGCCGAACCTTCGATAGGATGTCGGGAAGTACATCAAGTCTTGCACTGCTTGAGCTATTGCCAAACTGACCATCAAGAAACAAGGCCTCTATACTACGTTGCCCACCCCTAGTCAACCTTGGGAATCCATCTCCATGGATTACATGTCGGGCCTTCCTTCTACTAAGCATGGCAATGACTATGTTTTTGTAGTCATCAACATATTCTTGAAGATGTCCATTATGATGGCCTACAAGAAGAATATCACAACATAAGACACTGCTGAACTCTTCTTTGATGAGTGTGGGTAGACTTTGGGATCCCACAGTCTATCATCTCATATCGAGAAAAAAGGTTCCTCAATACATTTTGGTCTAGCCTTTGTTCAATGATGGACACCAAGCTCACCAAGTCCACAATTTTCCATCCGCAAACTGATGGCCATGCAGAGGTCGTCAACTGGATGATTGTACACATTCTGTGCATGTATAACTCAAAGCATCCATGCACATGGGATGAGAGCTTCCCCTATGTACAAAATAGCTACAACCGGGATCTCCATAGTGCAACTAACCACAACCCCTTTCAGGTGGGCTTGGGATTCCAACCACTATGTCCCATTGACGTAGCCATGCCATTTGCGGCTACTAAGGAAGATTCAACCCATGTCCAGTTTGAGGCTGACAAGGCAAAAAAATTCATTGAGCGCATTGAGCACATCCGCCAACAGGTTCATGACATATTGGATAGAGCCAATGCTAAGTACAAGGATCGACATAATCAACATTGGGTGCCACACAACTTTCAGGTGGGCGACAAAGTGTGGCTACATTTGCAAAAGGAGCGCCTCGCTGGAGCCTATCGCAAGATTTGTCTGCTCCGATATGGGCCATACACCATCACCAAGGCTGTAGGGGACAATGCATTTGAGCTCAGTATTCCACCATTCCTTGGTCTGCACCCAGTGTTCAATGTCGACCGCCTTCGGCCCTACTTTCCACCTCTACTGGACACATCCGACATGGCAGAACAACTCACACCAACAAAGTTAAACCTAGATTGCATGGAACAAGCCACAACTGGTCGGATTATGGACACACAGATCAAGAACACCCACCAACAGAGGATCCAACTATATTGAGTTTTCAAAGCAGGTCAACGCCTTCACCAGGGCAAGTGGCTCACCAAGGACCAAGTTCAGCAAAAGTTTCTTCATCTCATGGAGGAACTCAAAGCAATGGGGACCATTGCTTCCTACGGGGGGAGGAATGATCCAGGTGGATATTGGTGGCCACCCGCCTATTCCACTTGGACCCACACCATTGTTTCTTTCAGTTTTTCAATTTCCTTAAGTGTAGCACAATTTACTACTTTTAGCAGTTTTTTGGGTCCTGAACTTCCTGAGCCGTTTTGAGGCCCTAAACGACATTTTTTGGGCATGAATGCTCGAAAAAATATGGTTTTGTTTTGAACTCTATATTGGCTATCAAAAGTGTAGTCCTCGGCTAGATCTTTCTAACGATGTATCATATGCATCAAACAATGATAGTATGCCAAAGTTACGACCCCGGGAAATTGATGTACCAATTTATCCCAACGGGGCCCATATTCTGGCGTTTCATCTCCTAGGGTTAGGTTTTTGGATGTTTAGGGTTTTCCATTGTTTCTCAATAATATATATTCCTTCGAGCCTCATTGTAACACATATTTTATAGGCCAGTAGCTGCCACATCTCTTCTCAGAGATAAGCTACCAGCACTCGAGCTATTTTATTTCCATTCTGTCTATAAGCATATTTCAATCATTTGTTGCTAATGAAATGAAGTTTTACTTCCGCTGCATATCTGGGTTTATGTGTATTTCTGTATTTCATTGTGTTCCTGCATAAATCTGGATCAGTGGTATCAGAGCAATCTTCTCTTTCTCGATCATTCTTTTCATGTCCCCAACGAGATCGGGGTATAAGGAGTTAGGGATCGATCTGGTTGAACCGTTGCAAGATTAGCCTCGCAAACCCCGATGGTCGCCCATGGGGGAAGAAAAGAAAGATGAGGGAGCAGAAGATCCTATCAAATTATTTCTCAAGGAGGCCCTCGAGAAACAAAGGAATGAGATGATGGACAACTTTGCCCAGATCCTTCAACGACTGCCCACTGACAACG
Source organism: Picea glauca (assembly GCA_000966675.3). Taxonomy (NCBI): domain Eukaryota; kingdom Viridiplantae; phylum Streptophyta; class Pinopsida; order Pinales; family Pinaceae; genus Picea; species Picea glauca. The sequence goes on from JZKD02S1673855.1 coordinate 2,924, forward strand.
CATATACAACCAACAACCACTCTGGAGGCGCCAACCATTTTAAGGTACAAGTAAACTTTGACATTCCCATATTTGAGGGCCAAAAAGATGCAAATGGTGTTGATATATGGTTCAATATGCTAGAAGGATATTTCTTAGTTCATGACTTTTTCGACTGAGAAAGGATTATTTTTTCACTCCTTAAAGCCGCCCCCCATGTCAAGGACTAGTGGGAAACCGACTGAGAGAAATAGAGTGGGGGGAAACCCTCTCTGTTCTTGGTTTCACCCACTTGGAATTCTTTCTGAGATTCCATCAAGGAACAATATTATCTTGTGGGGAGCTATGAGGACAAATACATACAATGGACTATGCTGCGACAACAAAGAGACCAAGATGTGCATGAGCTAACAAATCTATTCCATACCCTACGCACAAAGTTGGGTATCAAATTTTCAGAGAAAATTTGGTGTCGAAGTACCATAGTTGTCTTCATAGATACATTTAGGAGGAAATGGAGTTCCTCAACATCTCCTTGCTTGGTGCGACATACTGGTATGCTGCCAAGATTGAGAAGAAGTTCAAATAGAAGAAATGAGACTTTGGGTCTGTGAATCAGAAGCAAGGGAAAGGTACCCCCAAACCGCCGAACAAAGGACCAAGCCAAGGAGGGGCAGCCTAGGAAAAACCACCAAATCCACAAGCAAAGAACAACATCACGAAGCCAAAAAAGGACACAGGGAAGTGGTGTGAGTTCCATAAGATCTCCACTCACAACACAAGTGAGTGTCGGGCCAAGCAGTCACTGGTAGCCGAGTTGAAGGATTCTGAATTAGATGCAGGCTCCGACTCTAAATCAAAACCTGACAAGGGAAATGCAAGGGGGAAGCAGATTATTGATGCGGAGCCCAATGCCACCACAAAGATCCAGAAGAAGGAACTAGAATATCCTGAGGAGGCGGAGCGCCTCTTCCATTCCTAGATGTGGGTATAGGGTTCCCTGTTGCAGTTCATTGTCGACAACGAGAGCCAGAAGAGCCTCATCTCAATAGAGGTCATGAAATGACTAGGTTTGCTGACCATAGTACACCCACAACCATACACCATCAGATGGCTGCATCAAGGACGGGACCTCCGCGTAAGCCAACAATGTCTCATTCCCTACATCATCAAGCCCTTCACAGATGAGGTATTATGTGACATTGCTCCTCTTGATGTTTCTGATGTATTATTAGGCCAACCATACTAATGAAGCGACATGCTGTGTATGAGTCTAGGCCTTGTGTTGTTATTATTACTTTGGGAAATAAGCTATACATGATACCAGAAATAACACTGCCTACAACCATCTCTTTGGTTACTGGAAAACAATGCAGTAAGATCATTGCCGGAACCAAGAAATTTGTTTTCCTGATGATCCGCCCTCAAAGAAATAAGAATACTATGAACACGACCTCCAGACAGGGCCCCTTTGCATGGCAACAATAGATGGATAAGGTCATGGAGGAGTACGAGGACATCTTCACCTCCTCTGTAGTGGTGGCTCTACACTGTCAGGTCAAGCACCCCATCGATCTGACCCCANTGCTCAACTCTTGTGGGCACGAGACTTCTGATTGGATGCTTCTCTATAAAAGTGATCCAGAATTCGACCACACATACAATATGCTCTTGGAGGGTAAGCAAGTTCCTAATTTTCACCTCCAGGATGCCCTACTGTGTCACCTGAGACATATTTGTGTTCCTTCAAGCGAGCCTGCCAAGATTATTTGGGAGGCACACTACAATTGGTTTGCTAGGCATTTCGAGGTCGAGAAAACCGTGGTAGTATTTCAAAAGTATTTCTATTGGCCGAACCTTCGATAGGATGTCGGGAAGTACATCAAGTCTTGCACTGCTTGAGCTATTGCCAAACTGACCATCAAGAAACAAGGCCTCTATACTACGTTGCCCACCCCTAGTCAACCTTGGGAATCCATCTCCATGGATTACATGTCGGGCCTTCCTTCTACTAAGCATGGCAATGACTATGTTTTTGTAGTCATCAACATATTCTTGAAGATGTCCATTATGATGGCCTACAAGAAGAATATCACAACATAAGACACTGCTGAACTCTTCTTTGATGAGTGTGGGTAGACTTTGGGATCCCACAGTCTATCATCTCATATCGAGAAAAAAGGTTCCTCAATACATTTTGGTCTAGCCTTTGTTCAATGATGGACACCAAGCTCACCAAGTCCACAATTTTCCATCCGCAAACTGATGGCCATGCAGAGGTCGTCAACTGGATGATTGTACACATTCTGTGCATGTATAACTCAAAGCATCCATGCACATGGGATGAGAGCTTCCCCTATGTACAAAATAGCTACAACCGGGATCTCCATAGTGCAACTAACCACAACCCCTTTCAGGTGGGCTTGGGATTCCAACCACTATGTCCCATTGACGTAGCCATGCCATTTGCGGCTACTAAGGAAGATTCAACCCATGTCCAGTTTGAGGCTGACAAGGCAAAAAAATTCATTGAGCGCATTGAGCACATCCGCCAACAGGTTCATGACATATTGGATAGAGCCAATGCTAAGTACAAGGATCGACATAATCAACATTGGGTGCCACACAACTTTCAGGTGGGCGACAAAGTGTGGCTACATTTGCAAAAGGAGCGCCTCGCTGGAGCCTATCGCAAGATTTGTCTGCTCCGATATGGGCCATACACCATCACCAAGGCTGTAGGGGACAATGCATTTGAGCTCAGTATTCCACCATTCCTTGGTCTGCACCCAGTGTTCAATGTCGACCGCCTTCGGCCCTACTTTCCACCTCTACTGGACACATCCGACATGGCAGAACAACTCACACCAACAAAGTTAAACCTAGATTGCATGGAACAAGCCACAACTGGTCGGATTATGGACACACAGATCAAGAACACCCACCAACAGAGGATCCAAATATATTGAGTTTTCAAAGCAGGCCAACGCCTTCACCAGGGAAAGTGGCTCACCAAGGACCAAGTTCAACAAAAGTTTCCTCATCTCATGGAGGAACTCAAAGCAATGGGGACCATTGCTTCCTACGGGGGGAGGAATGATCCAGGTGGATATGGGTGGCCACCCGCCTATTCCACTTGGACCCACACCATTGTTTCTTTCAGTTTTTCAGTTTCCTTAAGTGTAGCACAATTTACTACTTTTAGCATTTTTTCGGGTCCTGAACTTCCTGAGCCGTTTTGAGGCCCTAAACGACATTTTTTGGGCATGAATGCTCGAACAAATATGGTTTTGTTTCGAACTCTATATTGGCTATCAAAAGTGTATTCCTCGGCTAGATATTTCTAACGATGTATCATGTGCATCAAACAATGATAGTATGCCAAAGTTACGACCCTGGGAAACTGATGTACCAATTAATCCCAACGGGGCCCATATTCTGGCGTTTCATCTCCTAGGGTTAGGTTTTTGGATGTTTAGGGTTTTCCATTGTTTCTCAATAATATATATTCCTTCGAGCCTCATTGTAACACATATTTTATAGGCCAGTAGCTGCCACATCTCTTCTCAGAGATAAGCTACCAGCACTCGAGCTATTTTATTTCCATTCTGTCTATAAGCATATTTCAATCATTTGTTGCTAATGAAATGAAGTTTTACTTCCGCTGCATATCTGGGTTTATGTGTATTTCTGTATTTCATTGTGTTCCTGCATAAATCTGGATCAGTGGTATCAGAGCAATCTTCTCTTTCTCGATCATTCTTTTCATGTCCCCAACGAGATCGGGGTATAAGGAGTTAGGGATCGATCTGGTTGAACCGTTGCAAGATTAGCCTCGCAAACCCCGATGGTCGCCCATGGGGGAAGAAAAGAAAGATGAGGGAGCAGAAGATCCTATCAAATTATTTCTCAAGGAGGCCCTCGAGAAACAAAGGAATGAGATGATGGACAACTTTGCCCAGATCCTTCAACGACTGCCCACTGACAACGCATATACAACCAACAACCACTCTGGAGGCGCCAACCATTTTAAGGTACAAGTAAACTTTGACATTCCCATATTTGAGGGCCAAAAAGATGCAAATGGTGTTGATATATGGTTCAATATGCTAGAAGGATATTTCTTAGTTCATGACTTTTTCGACTGAGAAAGGATTATTTTTTCACTCCTTAAAGCCGCCCCCCATGTCAAGGACTAGTGGGAAACCGACTGAGAGAAATAGAGTGGGGGGAAACCCTCTCTGTTCTTGGTTTCACCCACTTGGAATTCTTTCTGAGATTCCATCAAGGAACAATATTATCTTGTGGGGAGCTATGAGGACAAATACATACAATGGACTATGCTGCGACAACAAAGAGACCAAGATGTGCATGAGCTAACAAATCTATTCCATACCCTACGCACAAAGTTGGGTATCAAATTTTCAGAGAAAATTTGGTGTCGAAGTACCATAGTTGTCTTCATAGATACATTTAGGAGGAAATGGAGTTCCTCAACATCTCCTTGCTTGGTGCGACATACTGGTATGCTGCCAAGATTGAGAAGAAGTTCAAATAGAAGAAATGAGACTTTGGGTCTGTGAATCAGAAGCAAGGGAAAGGTACCCCCAAACCGCCGAACAAAGGACCAAGCCAAGGAGGGGCAGCCTAGGAAAAACCACCAAATCCACAAGCAAAGAACAACATCACGAAGCCAAAAAAGGACACAGGGAAGTGGTGTGAGTTCCATAAGATCTCCACTCACAACACAAGTGAGTGTCGGGCCAAGCAGTCACTGGTAGCCGAGTTGAAGGATTCTGAATTAGATGCAGGCTCCGACTCTAAATCAAAACCTGACAAGGGAAATGCAAGGGGGAAGCAGATTATTGATGCGGAGCCCAATGCCACCACAAAGATCCAGAAGAAGGAACTAGAATATCCTGAGGAGGCGGAGCGCCTCTTCCATTCCTAGATGTGGGTATAGGGTTCCCTGTTGCAGTTCATTGTCGACAACGAGAGCCAGAAGAGCCTCATCTCAATAGAGGTCATGAAATGACTAGGTTTGCTGACCATAGTACACCCACAACCATACACCATCAGATGGCTGCATCAAGGACGGGACCTCCGCGTAAGCCAACAATGTCTCATTCCCTACATCATCAAGCCCTTCACAGATGAGGTATTATGTGACATTGCTCCTCTTGATGTTTCTGATGTATTATTAGGCCAACCATACTAATGAAGCGACATGCTGTGTATGAGTCTAGGCCTTGTGTTGTTATTATTACTTTGGGAAATAAGCTATACATGATACCAGAAATAACACTGCCTACAACCATCTCTTTGGTTACTGGAAAACAATGCAGTAAGATCATTGCCGGAACCAAGAAATTTGTTTTCCTGATGATCCGCCCTCAAAGAAATAAGAATACTATGAACACGACCTCCAGACAGGGCCCCTTTGCATGGCAACAATAGATGGATAAGGTCATGGAGGAGTACGAGGACATCTTCACCTCCTCTGTAGTGGTGGCTCTACACTGTCAGGTCAAGCACCCCATCGATCTGACCCCATGTGCGTTGTTTCCCAATGGACCGATCTGTCAGTGCTCAGTTCTAGAGAATGACGAAATCAAGAGGTAGATTTAGGAGCTATTGCAGAAAGGTCACATCCGGCTGAGTTCATTGCCCTGTGGGAGCCCGATCATGCTGGTGCAGAAGAAGGATGGTACTTGGAGACTCTCCATTGACTATCGGGCACTGAACAAGATCACTGTCCAGAATAGGTACTTGATCCCATAGATCGATGACCTTCTGGACCAACTCAAGGCGGCGAAATATTTTAGCGAGATTGACTTGAAGTCTGGGTATCACCAGGTACCAATCAAACCCTCTGATGTGTGGAAGATTGCCTTCAAATCCAAGGAGGGCCTTTTCGAATGGCTAGTCATGCCTGTCGGGTTGACGAATGCCCCTGCAACCTTCATGAGACTAATGGATGACATCTTACGACCATTCACCAACTCATTTTTAATGGTGTACTTGGATGACATTATGATTTTCAACCAGACTTGGGAAGGGCACCTCCACCACATCCGACAAGTCCTCCAAACACTGTGGCAACACAAGTTGTGTGCCAATTTGGAGAAGTGCACTTTTGGCATGACCCAGGTTCAGTATCTTGGATACATTATTGATGAGAAGGGGGTGCATGTGGATCTAGCTAGGATCCAAGTTATTCAGAGTTGGCCAGCCCCAACCACCCTAACAGAGCTCCGCAACTTTTTGGGTCTTGCTAATTTCTACCGTAGGTTTGTGTTGGGATTCTCTCATATCACCTGGCCCTTGAGTCAAGTCACCAAGGGAGGAGTGAAAGAAAAATTATTTTGTTCTGAATCTCAACAAAAGGTTTTCAACGTTTTGAGGCATCGTCTCTACTCTGCACCAGTGCTCACATTACCAGACTTGCAACAACCATTTGAGATCGAGACAGATGCCTCCGACTATGATATTGGGGTAGTCCTTACTCAACAGGGGAATCTAGTGGCATATCATAGTGATACACTTTATGAGATAGTCCAGAAGTATCACACTTATGACAAGGAGATGTATTCCATTATGCAGGCTTTCCGACATTGGAAACATTACATTTTGGGAAAGGAAACAATCATCTACATAGACCACCGACCCTTGCAGTTCATACAGACACAAGGGAAGTTGCAGAACGATCACCATCAGAAGTGGTCCACATACCTGCAACAGTTTCATTTAAACATTAATTACAAGAAATGAAGCACCAATAATGTTGCAGACTGTCTCAACCGATCCCCTATCGTGGCGCTAACCAGCAGAGGATCCAACTATATCGAGTTGTCAAAGCAGGCCAACGCCTTCATAAGGGAAAGTGGCTCACCAAGGACCAAGTTCAACAAAAGTTTCCTCATCTCATCGAGGAACTCAATGCAATGGGGACCATTGCTTCCTAAGGAGGGAGGAATGATCCAGGTGGATATTGGTGGCCACCCGCCTATTCCACTTGGACCCACACCATTATTTCTTTCAGTTTCCTTAATTGTAGCACAATTTACTATTTTTAGCAGTTTTTCAGGTCTTGAACTTCCAGAGCCGTTTTGAGGGCCTAAACGACATTTTTCGGGCATGAATGCTCCGACGAATACGAGTCCATTTCAAAATTGATATTTTCTATTAATAGTGTAGTCCTTGGATAGATATTTCTAACGATGTATCATGTGCATCAAACATAGATAGTATGCCAAAGTTACGACCCCAGGAAATTCATGTACCAATTTATCCCAACGGGGCCCATATTTTGGCGTTTCATCTCCTAGGGTTAGGTTTTTGGATGTTTAGGGTTTTCCATTATTTCTCAATAATATATATTCCTTCGAGCCTCATTGTAACAAAGATTTCATAGGCCAGTAGCTGCCACATCTCTTCTTAGAGATAAGCTACCAGTTCCCGAGCTATTTTATTTCCATTCTGTCTATAAGCATATTTCAATCATTTGTTGTTAATGAAATGAAGTTTTACTTCCGCTGCATATCTGCGTTTATGTGTATTTCTTTATTTCATTGTGTTCCTGCATAAATCTGAATCAGTGGTATCAGAGCACTCTGCTCTTTTTCGATCCTTCTTTGCATGTCCCCAACGAGATCGGGGTATAAGGAGTTAGGGCTTGATCTGGTTGAACCGTTATAAGATTTTCCTCGCAAACCCCGACAGCCGCCCATGGGGGAAGAAAATAAATATGAGGGAGTAGAAGATGCTGTCAAATTATTGCTCGAGGAGGCCTTCGAGAAACAAAGGAACGCGATGATGGATAACTTTTCCCAGATCCTTCAATGACTTCCCACTGAAAACGCATCTACATCCAACAACCACTCTAGAGGCACCACTCCTTTTAAGGTACAAGTAAACTTTGACATTCCCATATTTGAGG